>JASAMX010003958.1:0-34655 GCA_030248175.1 Microlaimidae sp. YZB2_3 | reverse complement strand
AATTTTAATCTAACTTAAAGGTGCAGTATACTAATTCATGGTGTATTTTATTTTGTTTTCTAATTAATATTAATCGATGTAATAGGTCACACTGAGAAAAAATTGTACTGCATTAAAAATTAATTCCCAACGATTAACGAGTTATTAACAAGAATACAGCTTGGTTACTTCCAATGTTGTTTTTTATACACCATTTTTCGAAAGAAAACATTATTTACTAAACAAATATTATTAAAACTTAAAAGAAATCATGCTAGGGTACCAAAAAGTTTGAGTTTTAAATTTTGTTCAATTCAAAAAAGTATTAAATGAGTACTGCCATCTTCAAAAAAAAAATTTTTTATAGTTGGTGTATTTTTTGGTTTTGTTTTTGTTTGCTTTCTATTCTGGTATTATCTGTTAGCTAGTCAAATTTTACTTTACAAAAAAGTTAATTAAGTACAAAAAAGACATTTCACTTTTTTAAATTTTACATTTTGCAATTATAAAAATGCTCTAAAACACACCATAAACCAAACATTATTTTTGGAATATGATGTGTTAGAAATGGCATTAATTATCTTATACTTTTCGGTATTCAACCAAACTTAAAAGGTAGGCTTTTTGATACCTTAGCATGAAGTTTTTTAAGTTTTGTTAATATCTGTTCAGTAGAAACGCTTTCTTTTGAAAAAAAGTGTATAAAAACACGTTGAAAATAACTAAGCGGTATTTGTGTTAATAACTCGTTAATCGTTGAGAATTAATTTTCGATGTAATACAATTTTTTTCTTGGTGTGACCTGATAATCGATTAGTATTAATTAAACAGCAATAAAAAAACACCATGAATTAGTATACTGCACCTTTAAAACATATTTTTCTGAGTTTTTTTCTGAAGGTTTAAGCAAAATTCGCTCGCTCAAATTTTTTTTATAATGCGCTGAATTCGCGCGGTTTTCGCGATTTTTCACGAATTTTTGCCACGCTAATACACTATCCTAATTATTTATTTTGTTTTGCTTCCTGCTCGAAGTGTGTACGATATTGATTATAGTGTTATATATTAAATGTCCGCCAATTTTTATTCCTTACTTTTGACCTAAATTTTTTTTTAGGGGGTTGACCCCCGGGGGCTAGGGAGAGGCCAAACACGAATGCCGAAAATTTTTTTAAAATTTTTTTTTTAAAAACCATCAAAAATGTAAAATCTGTCACATATGACGAAATTTGAAATATTGTTTGTGTAAAAAAACCTTATATTAAGCTTACAATAAGCTGTCAAAAATACGAATTTAAAATTTGAAAGCATTTTAAGCCCGTATGCTGGCAGCTGCAAACCTTTAAATTAAAAACTTTGCCAAAAAAATAAGCCTCAAAAGTTTATTTTTTTTTCAAATTTCCAGGTTATTTTGTTAGAAAAACTTATTTTCAATGTTAAAATCCTACTACAAAATTGCCAAATATCGCAGCTAAAAAATGCTCTTTTTTAAGTCTTTTCTTGCTTGCAAACATGTTTCCCCGTTTGTCAACACAAAAACAAATTTTTTATAACTATGTCTCTCAACTTTTGCCAATATCCCAATATATTTTTTTATAGTAATGCTATTTTTTGTGTAAAAACGTTTGAATCCGCGATCTGGTCCTAATTGCGTCATTTTAATTGTGGAAGAGCCAATAAAAATCATCAATTATGACGTAATAACAAAAATTTGCATGACGTTAGAAAGTATTTGGAATTTTAACGAAAATTTATGTTGCGTTTTCATGGGGTTATTTGGACCATTTTCTAATATTTTAAACTAGCCTTGAAAAATGCTCTAAGAATAGAGCAGGAAAAAGGGGCGATTTTTCCCCGGGCGTATGTTTAGACAGAAAAGATGTAGACTAGTCTGAGATGGACATTATGTGGACTATAGGAAATTTGCATTTGGTTTGGCCAGCTGCTCACTAAATAAAAATTTCTACGATATGATAATGATTTGTTTATACATTGATCTATATAACAGCACTGTTGCATTTTTTTTAGTTTGATGAAATGTCAATTGAAAAAATCATACTCACAGCAATCTTTGACAAGCGCGAAATCGCCACTTTTTCAATTAGAAGGTTATATTTGTATGTTAAGAAACAACTATAAATTTGAAAAAGTGGCGATTTCGCGCTTGTCAAAGATTGCTGTGAGTATGATTTTTTCAATTGACATTTCATCAAACTAAAAAAAAATGCAACAGTGCTGTGTGATTAGATCAATGTATAAACAAATCATTATCATATCGTAGAAATTTTTATTTAGTGAGCAGCTGGCCAAACCAAATGCAAATTTCCTATAGTCCACATAATGTCCATCTCAGACTAGTCTACATCTTTTCTGTCTAAACATACGCCCGGGGAAAAATCGCCCCTTTTTCCTGCTCTATTCTTAGAGCATTTTTCAAGGCTAGTCTACCACTTTTTTTTAATTAAATTAAAAAATAGCCTAATAAACTATAGTTTTAGCTGCGCAATGACATATGTTTATAATCATTCCGTTGCCGAGATAAAATAAAAAAATAATAAGAAGAAGATGAATTTAAATTACAAAATTAACCCACGTTGTTTAATTATAGTTAGTGCGGTGCAGATGCGCTCCAGACAAAGTTTACCTACGTTCTCTACATATAGTTGGCGCGATTCCGTGCGCCAATGATTGCAATTATAATTTTTAAAGTAAAAATAATAATAATAATAATAAGATGATGAACATGAATAACAAAATTTACTCACGTTGTCTAAGTATAGTTGGCGCGGTGCCGTGGGTTAAATTGCAGTTGGCACCCCGCACCACCGATGATTAGCGGCGCGTGGCGCTCCCGCGCCACCGACGCTTATTATTATTTTTTAATAAATAAAACTTTGAATTAATTTTGTCATCAGTAATGCAAGAATTAAAAAAAAGTACTCTGTTGTTTTTGCCGTTTTCCGCGCGGTTGAAGCAGATGGCGCTGGGAACTGGCGCCGTTTCTGCCACCAATTAAAACCGGTCTGCTATTTTTGTGCGGTTTTTATGAGGGGATGTTGGTTGTCTGCTCTGTACAATCCTTATTGTTGCCAAAAGGCTGTTATTGTGCGGTTGGGAGTTTTTATTTGTCTAATTTTCAATTTTTTATTTTGATCAATAAATCGATAACAAGGACCTAAATGAAAAAAGTGTTTCCTAAGAAAGTTGCGTAATTCCTTCTTCTTTCTAATGAGCCCATGTTTATTTTTGGTCAATCAGTAACGAATGAGGAATATCGCTTTTAAGGATGGAGCGTTGGAATAATAATAATAAGAAGAAGAAGAAGAAGAAGAAGAAAGAAGAAGAAGAAGAAAAAGAAGATGAAGAAGAAGAAGAAGGTTCTGAATTTCAAAATTTACCCACGTTCTCTAATAATAGTTGGCGCGGCGCCACGGGGCTAAATCGCCCCGTGGCGCTCCCGCGCCACCCATGATCAAAATAAATTAAAAAAATTTAAAACTAATCTTTTAAAATTTATTATTCTTGTAAAACTTTTTAATATTGAAAGGTTTGCTTGCTGCTGCCAGCATACGGGCTTGAAATCCTTCCAAATTTTACATTCTTCAGTTTTGACAGCTTATTCTAAAATTAATATTTGTTTTTTTTTTACACAAACGATATATCAAAATTCGTCATATCTGATAAATTTTACATTTTTGATGGTTTTAAAAAAACTTTATAAAAAAATTTTGAGCGAGCCGAGTTCGCTCAAACTTTCAGGAAAACTCAGAAAAGTATGTTTTAACACCATACCAAGCGGCGTTTCTTATCTCGTACTAATAAAAAAGATTTGTTTTTTTTGGGACCAGGTTTTTCTCACCGCACCGGCTGTAGTGATGACATCAACAACAACAACAACAACAACATCATCGAAAAACATTATTTTTTCCTAACCTTTTCAAAAGATAGCCAAGAGTCTAAGCTATGCTCCCATATATATCCCGCACATATTCTAACCTCCGTTATGAATATATAACATTTCAAAATTCGAGTTTTGTCGCCAGTTCGCATCATTTCTGAATAAACTAGTCAAATGTTAAATTTTAAAAACCTTTAAAATATTTCAACAATGTTTTATAAAGCTTTTGGTGTCAGGAAAAAATATTTTCTGGCATTTATCTTTCAAAATCAAGATTTCATTGAGAAATAAATTATTCGGAAATTCGGGTATTTTCGCTTATTTACATTTTTATATTAATTTCTAGGTTTTGCTTAGGCTTAGGAAAAATAAAGCATTCTTTATTTTAAATTTAGAAGTGGTTTCTTGTTAAATTTTCCAACATAAAAGACAATTTTAACACTTGTTATATGACAAAAGTTCAATTTAAAAATCAAAACCGTGCACCTCAAGCCTAAGTCTAAACTAGTGTTGTAAAAAGTATTGATTTTGAATTATTTTAAGTAAAAGTAAAAGTAAATTGAAAAATTTTAATTTAAGTAAAGTAAGAGTAAAAGTAATTTGTGATTTTTTATTTTAAGTAAAGTAAAAGTAAAAGTAATGGTCAAAATTTTATTTAAGTAAAGTAAAAGTAAAAGTAAGACCTATTTTTTTAAGTGGCCCCGCCGGGGGGGGGGGGGGGGGGGGGGGGGGGGGGGGGGGCGGGGGGGGGGGGGGGGGGGGGGGCGGGGGGGGGGGGCGGGGGGGGGGGGGGGGGGGGGGGGGGGGGGGGGGGGGGGGGGGCGGGGCTAAAAGTAAGAGTAAAAGTATAATAAAAGTAATTTTGAACCGGAGCAAAATACCGGTTTTTGGAGCTCCAGAGCTCCGTTTTAAAGTTTTTTTGCTAATTTATGCATAATTATCATTTTAATAAGTTTTTTAGTCAAAATAAATGGTTTTAGCGTGTTAGCGGCATAAAAAATTGTCTTTTGCCATTTACTTTATAAAAAGCCCATAGGAAATCAACCCATTGAAATTACTTAAGCTTTACTTAAATTAATTTAAGTATTTGCAGTGGAAAATCCGAGTAAGAGTAAAAGTAAAAGTATTTGAAATTTCAAAAGTCGAGTAAGAGTAAAAGTAAAAGTATTTGAAATTTTAAAAGTCGAGTAAAAGTAAAAGTAAAAGTAATCCAAAATCCGTTACTTTTATTACTTTAAGTAAAAGTAAAAGTAACTTTTTACAACACTAGTCTAAACCCTGAATTCAAATTAAAAATTATTAATTAAACAAATAAACCAAAATTTTAAACTATGTTCTCACACTGGAATAATAATTGCAAGATTACTTGTTTCTCTTGATAATTCAATTCTATTTTAAACTTACTATTTTTTGTTTTTAAACTTAATTTAATGCTTTTTATAGTGTAACACAATCAAAAATAGTTAGTTTTTCAGAAATTTACGAGCATAGAGCTAAATCGCATTCAAAAAACATTTAAATTTGTTTAATTTGCTAGTTTTGGTTAATTCCTTCTAACCTGCACATCAGTATATAATTTGCAGAGATTGGAGGCGGAGTCGGAGTCAATTGAATTTAGTGTTTGCCCGCGCGCACTGATTTTGATTTTTGAATTTTTTTCATATTTTTTTAGAAGTTTCTCCTTTTCTCGAAGTTTGAAAGTTTCAACTTTCGTTTTTCACATCTTCATGATTGAAACAAAATTTCTGAAACAAATTTGGTTCTCAAACGCATTTCTGAACATTACGCGGAATATACAATTTGCACGGAAAATCGAGTTTTTCGGAGTTTTTATAATTTTTTTGTGATTAGAAACAAATAAATGAGTAAAATTTATGCCCATAATTAATCATGGAGTGGAAATCCGTAACATTGGATTTTGGCGATGATGAAACAGTTGTATTTGGTAAAAGAGATGAATTTGTTGCTCCTGGTAGCCTTTACCAACTCCAAACATTAGCAACTATCGCACCAAATGATGAAAATACTGAAAATATTCCGCCGGCTGAGTTAAATGCTACAGAAAAGTTTTTACCCAAGGTTTTTTGTGTATTGTTTGTGTATTTTTTAATTTAAAGTTTTAATATAATTGTAATTTTTCCGCGCTTCGTGCGGTGTGTTTATTACTATGTTTAAGCTACATAAGTCATTATTTTTCTATTATTGAATAAAAATAAGTATAAAATAAAGAAAAAAAAATTTTTACAAACAATTTGATACCTTAAAATTTTGTATTTCCAAAACATTAACAAATGAAAAATGAGTACATTGAATTACAGCTGAGCAGTGCAAAGTGAAAAAAAATGTTTTTAAAATTACTTCTCCTAACCTTTGAATGAGATTAGGGCGGGTCCAGCGTGGTCATACCAAGATTACAAAACGAAGCAACACAAATTTGGAAGTGGAGACTATGTAATTAATTGAGCGCTGAGCAAAGCGAAGCGCGAGAAAATTTTTTAAAAACGGCTATTCTATTCTAGACCCCGAAATTTTTATCCTTGGCTACCCAAAAAGGGGGGAGGGTCTGTCTAACCCCAAATTTTCCCCCTTGCCGACCCAAAAGGGGGGCCCAGACCCCCCGTGGCTGCGGCCATGTTCTCCAGCACCCCTTGCTTGTGCCGTCTATTGTCCAAACGGTTTACAATCAGTAAAATACTTATAAAAAATTAAATTTTTGTCGACAAAAAGTTAAATTGAGTTATAATCTGGTTTGATTTTAGAAAAATACACCGTTGTTCAGATCAACTTTAACAGAAGAGTACCTAGCAGTTTCAGTTAATGAAACAATACATGTGTTTTGTACGGATTCAAATGAACTTACATCCACAATTACTGCAGGTAACACAACACCGCGTCCCGTCATTTTGTTTCATTTTTGACTTAATCTAATTAAAACTAACAAATTTGTGGATGTTTTTTGGTCCGCATGTCAAATTGCATCACTTCCAGATTGAAAGCAAAAATATTTTGTGGAGGGGATTCGAAGACCACTGGACTTGCTGTATTTCTTTAGGATGGTCAACCTCACAAGTAGTTTATTCATATTTAAAAAAAAAAATAGGAAAGAGGAGAGGGGTTACTTATGCGGTTTTTAAACACGGTTGTTTTAAATTAATAATTAGAAGTTCTTGGGACTAGTATTAAATTTCATAGACTGAACTATATTATTTAGGTATGAAAAATCTATAGAAGTAATCTGTTTTTTTTTTTACTAAAACGTAGTTTTTTTACAATGAATATAAGCCTAAATTATAACCCAAGAAATCAATGGGAAGAAATGAAAATGTCGGGCTTTGCCAGCATTAAACGCTAGGCAGCACCGCTAGGACGCTGAATTTTTTCCAGGGCCGGAATAGGGATAATACTCGGGCTAGCTTGGTGTTAGTTGATCGGGTGCTAGCCCCCTGATTAACTACGGTCGATTAAGGAGCTAACTTGGTGTTAGTTAATCTGGACAAATTACAGTAGATGTTCCAGCTAATTGTATTTTTTTGTTTGAAAAATTCACTGTTTAACATATATTTACAATATTTTGTTCTGCCACTTTTTACACAAATTTGCAATTTTCTAATAAAGATTTAAAAGTTTATCTTTTTTTTAATACAAATAATTCCTCTAAATTTTGCTTTTTATATCTTTTTTTATCATTTAATGAAATTTTAACACACTTAGCCCCAGGTATACGGAAACCTGCTGTAATTTGTCCGGATTAACTAACACCTAGCTAGCCCGAGGATTATCCCTCTTTGTGAAATCCGGCCTAGGAAAAGGGAAGGATTTAAAATTTTGACGTCAGCGTGGACAGGTAGGCGGGAACCCTTATGCTCCCATGGACTCACCAAAACATCTACAAGAGTTGTGTTGCTGTGGAAAGGGGAGCGGCCGTCTCATTTAAATCAGCGGAAGCTATATTTTATCATCAAATCACTTTCAAAACTACCTGTTAATGTTTTATTTTTTTTTAGCCAGCAGGATTATCATATATAAATTCTATAATTTAAGGGTAAGTTGACTCAAAAAAAGCAGATTAAATTATTAGTGATACAGATCTGTGCACTGCCCCCCGGGGTTTTATTGGGGAGGGGGCACGGGGGCACCTTTTTTGAAACGGGGGGGAGGGTTAGCAGAGGAAAAAGGGAAAAAAAGAGAAAAAAAAAGAAAAAAAAAGGACAAAAAAAGGCGAAATTTAAGAAAAAATAGGTCTAAAATGGCTTAAAAAGCATTGAAATAGGCTAAACACTGTAAAAAATTGGCGATGATGGCGTCATAAAAAATCAAAAATTTTTATTTTTATTCATTTTTTTGTGTCATTTTTTGTCATTTTTATTATTTTTTTGGGTGCTTTTTTATTTTTGGGCGGGGGGGGGGCAAATCCTCCAATAAAGCGAAGCAGGGGGAGTACAAATCTTCCAATAAAGCAGGGTAGGGCATTTTCAGATCGTGCACAGGTCTGGTGTTATATTAACGTTTTTGTATTGTTGAATTTAAGTCACCAGTGCACAGCGAGTTTATTTCCCTTAACAGACTTACACACCCTTTTTAAAATTGTCAATAAAACACTCAAAGTTTGTGAGATTTAACTACCAACATTATTAAAAATAGGATTTTACGAAATTGACCCCTTGTAATTTTTTTATTCGATTCAGGGAGGTAACCAGAGGGGGACAGGGGGGGGCGGCCGCCCCCTCCCCCGAAATGGTCGGACGGGGAGAAATAAGTATAGTGGTTGGACGGGGGGGATGGGGGGGCGAGGGGCGGCCGCCCCCACAAAATAGTCGCCAGATGGTAAATTTAGGGGTTTTGAAATGCCAAAAATTCAAAATTTTCCAGCGCCTCGCTAATTGCTCGGTGCCAACCTCTAAAATACTTTTGATACTAAATGACCCACAAAAGCAAAAAAATTTTCAAAAAAAATTAGCAAAAAAAGTCAAGTTCCATAATATGCATGTGCATATTTCTTGCCATTTATCTTGCTTCATGTTATTGAAAAACCACAATAAACAATAAGTACTACACATAAACAATAAGTAATAAACAATAATTGTAATAAACAATAAGTACTACACATTTATCCCTGCTTTTTTTAAACTTTATAAATTATGGCGGTTCCGCCCCCCAAAAATTTCGGGGGAAGGGAGGGGCGGGGGGCGGAGCCCCCCTCCCGAAATTTTTTTGTACTGAAACCCCCCCAAAAAATGAAACCCTGGGTACCCTGATTCGATAAAGGTATACTCTCAAAATCCGAAATGCTGCTGAAATCTTGTATATTTATTAGGCATAGTATTCTTCACCAGGAAGCTCAAATTGGCAGTTATTTTATTAATATTTTTTGTTTTGACGAATTATGTCATTCAGTAGTTAAGATATTAAAGAAACAAAATTACCTATTTCAGATACTGTAGTTTCAGTGCTTGGCTGGCTTCCTCAAACGCCTGTTTTGATTAGTGGAACAATTTTTGGGGAATTTACATTTTTTTCAGCTCCGCACAAAAGGGTTCTATTCAAAAAGGTCTATATTTAAATTTTTTATCATATTTAAATTATATTTTAAAAATATGTTGGTTGAAATAAAAATATTTTGAGTTTTAAATAAAAGAAGTTTTTGTAAATAATTTAATTATTTCGCTACAATATTTTTATTAAAGGTGTTTTGTGTCACTGTTTCAGAATTTAAGAAATCGTGGATCTTCCAAAGCAGATACTCATGATGAAATCAGCAGTTTACACTGTTTTTTACACGGTGACAGTTGTGTTATTGTTGTTCTATCAAGTACGGGTATTGCTTATAACCTTACTTTGTCTTCCTACAAAACATGGAACACAGCTTTGGCAAACAACAATCCATCAGAAATTAAACAAGTATACATTTGTATAACTTAAAATTTTTGTACCGAAAATTTGTTCGACATATTTAAAGTTTAAATTAAGACGTAAGTTTTTCTAATCTTGGGTTATTCCTTTTTTGGTAGCTGCATCTTTATTCTTCAACAAAACGATAGGTTAGAATTTGTTTTTGTTTGGGATTGATTTGTTTTATGTTTCACAAAATGTGTTTATAATTTTACTGGTTTGTTTTTAATATGATTTTTAATTCAACATATGTACTTTTAACTACTAACGTGTATAAACTTTTTTATAGCTGTTATCTTCGTTAAAATTCAGTCAATCTAGTATTGAAGGTGTTAATAACATAACAAAAGGAATTCCTGTGATTGGGCCTTCATTATTGGGATACCTCCTTTTGGTAATAAATTAAGTTGCTATAAAATAAATTTTTTAACTAATATTTATTCAATCTCAAGATTCTTGTTGTTTTTGTGCATGTAGTATGCGTATGCTACAACTTTCTACTTTGTATTTGTTAAAATATTGCTGTTGCCGTACAAAAAACCTATGATATTTTGGAAAAAAACACGAAGTGTAGGAACCGGTAGTCTCATAAATTTAAGCAGGTTATACGAGTTGCAAGTAAGTAGCGAGGTTTTCGAATCGGTTGGCTTCTGACTTCACTTTATGTACATTTGCTACATATTTCGGGTTTCGATGAATTCATTTTTCTTTTTTCATTGAACAAACAAAAAGTTTTTTTATTTAGTTTTACAAAAATATTGTTTTGATTTTTTTTATTTCAAAACTAAAAATTTTACTTTCAGGGTTCTAGTTCAGCTAATTACCCTTTTTCAATTGACCGTTCACAGTTTTTTGATAAAAACAAAAAATTGTTAAATTCTAAATTCTGTATTCCGACCTGTGCACCGCCCTCCCCGGGGTTTTATTGGGGGGGGGGGCAATTCCAAAATGGAGGGGCACGGGCACGGGGGGTTATTTTTTTGAAACGGGGGGCAAGTAATAAAACGGGGGGGGCAAGCAGAGGAAAAAAGAAAAAAAAAAAGAAAAAAGAAAAAAAAGACAAAAGAAGGCGAAATTTGAGTAAAAAGAGGTCTAAAATGGCTTAAAAATCATTAAAATAACCTAAAAACTGTAAAAAATTTGATGATGATGGCCATAGGTGTTTTTTTTTGGGGGGGGGGGAACAGAAGGGTCCACCCCCAGAGCCAAAATTTTGGACCCCCCTTAGAAAAAATCCAGGCCCCCCCTACCCCCCCAAAGCTTAAGAGCGGTCCGGCCTGACCCCTAGCGAGGCTGACCCCCCCTCCCGACCAATTTGGAAGAATATATTTTTATTTACTTCAAAAACACGGTTTTTTAATTAAACAGTGTTTAAATACACTTTTTAGGCCTAAATAGGCTGTTTTAGTACATAAAATTTAATATTAGACGTAAAAAAACTTAAATTATTGAGTTTAAAAAAATTTCCTAAAAATTGGACCCCCTGACCCCCCCTGACCAACCGGTGTCGACCCCCCTAAAAAGCCTAGGGGGTCGGGACGGGACCCCCTAGACCCCCCACCCCTAAAAAATTTTTTCTTACCCCTCCCCCTAGCGGACCTGACCAAAAACACCTATGATGATGGCCTCATAATAGGTCAAAAATGGTGTCATACTTTTAGTACTTTTTTCATTTTTGGGTGGGGGGCGGGCAACAAAACGAGGGAGGGGGGGGGGCAAATCCTCCAATAAAGCGGGGGACATTTCCAGACCGTGCGCAGGTCTGTGTAATACATAAATAAGAAAATATAGTAACAATTGTTAATTATCTGCAAACCTGTGCACGGTCTAAAACTGCCCCACCCTCCGGAATATTAATGGCTGTGCCCCCCGTTTTATTGCCCCCCCTCCAGTTCAACAAAATTGACCCCCGTACCCTCCATTTTAAAATTGCCCCCTCCCCTCCCAAAAAAAAACACGAGGGATGCAGTGTACATACACATCTGGATCTGTTTTCATCCCACACGGTATTTTTAGTTTCAAATGTCCGACCGAAATGACGATTAAGTTTGCCGCAACATTTTTTCAACACTTCCGTGTTTCGTATTTTTATCCAAAAAAATTTATCCAAGTTTTTTTTGTGTGCCAAAGGCAATAATCTCAATAAATACTTCACCTTCAATAAATAAATATAATCACGGTATCAAAAGAAAGAAAGTTGCTGCTGCCTTTGAGTGTATTATTTGTAACTTAATTATTTATATAAAGAGATATTATTTCTTGAACTGCTGAAGATATTTTAAAGAAAAGCCAAACATAAAAATCTAAGAATTAACATTATATTTAGGAGGAAGAAGTATCAGAATCATTGTTAAACTTCATTCCTTATCTTTTCAATTCTAGCGAGGTTTTGAAGAAAGAAAGCATACTTGCTGCTAATAATTTTATTGATAAAAACGGTATGATCCCTATTTAATTGTACTTTGTGAGAATCGTTATTCCTGCAAAATTTTCACGCAAAAACATTATTTTAATGTAAAGATTGAGAATTATTAGTCTAACCAAAGGTGAGAAAAGGGAGGGGGTTGGGTGGGGTCCAATCCTCTAACCTCGAAATTTAAGGGTCCTCTAGACAAAAATTTAGGCCCCCAAGTTTTCAAGATTTTTATTCTTGACCCACCACCTCTTAAATCTGACCCCCCATCCCCTCTGGAAAATTTTACACACTATTTTTATTCAGAAACGTGAATTTTTAACACAACGTATTTCAGACCTGTGCACTGCCCCCCCCCCCCCCGGGGTTAAAACGGGGGGGGGCACGGGGGGCAACTTTTTTGAAACGGGGAGGGGTGCAAAAAAACGGGGGGGGGGGCAAGCAGGGGGGGGAAAGAAAAAAAAAAAAAAAAAAAAAAGAAGAAAGGAAAAGGGAAAAAAGGGACAAAAAAAGCGAAAATAAGGTAAAAATAGGTCTAAAATGGCTTAAAATACATTGAAATAGGCTAAAAACTGCAAAAAATTCGCGATGATGGCGTCATCATAGGTCAAAAATGGCGTCATATTTTTAGGGTACTTTTTCATTTTTTTGGCGGGGGGGGGGGGGGAAAACAGCCAATAAAACGGGGGGGGGGGGGCAAATCCTCCAATAAAACGGGGGGGGCATTTTCAGACCGTGCACAGGTCTGACGTATTTTTATATATATATTATATATTACCCTCTTTATACCTGAATAGTCCATTGTATTAATAAAATGTAAAAGTTTAAAAAAGTTTATTTATTTTGCGTAAAGCAGGATACGCAAGGCCAATACTCGGCACTAACTACGCAATCAAATACTACATATAACAATATTAACAAGAAATATTATCACAATGCAGCGTGTCTCACTCAGGACTTAATCCAGGGATCGTTAGTATGCAAGACATAAGATCTGCCACTACGCCACAACATCGACATATAGTATTATACATTGCTATAAAAAGAACACTTATTAAACCTATATTGCGTTTAAATTATTTTGCTCTGTACACCCGCCCCGAACCCCCCTCTAGATTTCAAAAATTTTCAACCCAGTTCTTATTTGGGCAAGACGGAAAATCCCTTTTATTGCATATGAGCTTTTTATTGGTTAAAATACTCATTTTACTTCAAAACTTCAGTTTGAAAACAGTTTTAAATTTGTTTTAAAGGCATTTTTGTCTTCATTTGTTTTAAATTTGGGATGAAAAATAGGATGACATTCTTCTTACTTCTGAGTGGAAGAAAATCGTGGGAACATTCTAACTTCCTCGTCTCCAGGGACGTAACCAGGAGAGGGGTGGTCGCCGCCCCCCCCCCGAAACGGTCGGACAGGGAAAAAATAAGGATAGTGGTTGGGCGGGGGGCGGCCGCCACCCCGAAATGTTTGCCAGATAGTAAAATTTGGAAGTTTTCAAAGGCTAAAAATCCAAAATTTTCCAGCGTCTCGCTAATCTCTCGGCACCAAACTATAAAATAATTTTAGTACCACGATTGACCCCCAAAAACCAAAAATTTTCTATTTACTTTCTATAGTATACATACATATATTTAGCTATTTATCTTGCTTAATGCTAATGTTATTTCAAAGTTAGTACAATATTTTTTATAAGTAATAAGTATCATATTGGGTGATTTATCTACCTACCCTTTCCTAAATTTTTCAGCCGCCTATAGCATTGGCTAGGATTTTTTTCACATAGGTAGGTAGAGTAGTGCATTTAATTTCGGCACTTTTTTGTTTTTTTCCGATGTAACTTTTTACTGTATGGCCCGATTTTCATGTTTGATAGCTCATTTTGAAGCTTTCACGATACTGCGTTGCGTCACAAAAGTTTCACTGTACAAAAATAGTTTTTTTTACTTAATTATATCAGTTTTTTAATTTCGGCACTTTACAAACAATCGATTGTTTCTCAGTGAAAAAAATCATCATTTTCAAAAATTTCAAATCAAATCAAAAATGCCCAATTGGGAAAAGTGTCGAAATTAATTGCACTACCCTACCCTAAAAACATGGAGTCGAGATGCTGCTCATAGACCTGTGCACGGTTTGATGATGTTGTTGTTGTTGTTCATTACCGGGGGTTCAAGTAATTCCTTTGAGGAACCTGACCGCATCCACTGGTCTTTCCCAAAGATCTTCTATTTTGAGTGTAGTTAGATGTTGAGGGCATATGAAAAGGTGTTTTACGTCATGTGGTTTGCCCCTGCAGTGGGGTATTCATTTTTAACAGAGTTGTTGATTCTGGATTTGAATGAGTTGAGGCGGTGGCAATGTCCGGATCTGAGTTGTGCCAGGAAGGTTCTTGACTTCCTGGAGAGTAGTTGCTCGCTCACGAAATGTTTTCTTTGACAAAATATGAATGAATGTTTGATTGTATGGTTTTTTCTGTAAGCATGTGGTTGTAGAAACTTTTGGCTATTGGTCCAAGCTTTGATTGGAGGGAGTGCTTCATATCTCTTGGTCTATGGTCATTGGCTGTGATTCTGTTAGATGGGTGTGTTGGCTGCATGGTTTTTGCTAAGAATTGTGTTGAGAGAAGTTTGGTGTGGCTTTCAATTGGAAGGACTTTTATTTCTTGATGAAGATGGTGGGTTGGGGTCATTTTGTGGCAGCCGGTTGCTATCCTGAGGGCCGTGTTTTGAGTTGCTTGTAGTTTTTGAAAATGAGAATTTGATAGATTGGGTGACCATATTGGGGCTCCGTAGTTGAGAATTGGGCGTCCTATAGCTTTGTAGGAGGTGACTATTGTTTCTTTCTGTTGGCCCCACGTGGTACCAGCCAAGGCTTTGAGAATGTTATTGCGCCTGGATGCTTTGTTGTTTATGTTGGTGGCATGGTTGTTGAATGTTAATTTTGGATCAAAAGTAACACGCAGGATTTTGGGGTTTTTGTTTGCGGCAAAAGTTTGTTGTTTATGGTCACCTTTGGGTGGTAGTTGAATTCTTGTGATGGGAAGATGGTAACTGTTGACTTTTCTGTTGATAGTTTGAGGTAGTTTTTGTCCAGATATTCAGACCTGTGCACGGTCTGGAAATGCCCCCCGTTTTATTGGAGGATTTGCCCCCCCCGTTTTATTCCCCCCCCCGCCAAAAAATGAAAAAGTACCCTAAAATTTTGACGCCATTTTTGACCTATGATGACGCCATCATCGCAAATTTTTTGCAGTTTTTTGCCTATTTCAATGTATTTTAAGCGATTTTAGACCTATTTTTACCTTATTTTCGCTTTTTTTGTCCCTTTTTTCCCTTTTCCCTTCTTTTTTTCTCCTTTTTTCTCTTTTTTTTCTTTCCTCCCTGCTTGCCTCCCCCCGTTTAATTGCCCCCCCCCCGTTTTCAAAAAATTTTCCCCCCGTGCCCCCCCATTTTGAAATTGCCCCCCCCGTTTTAACTCTGGGGGGGGGGGCAGTGCACAGGTCTGGATATTGATTTAAAATGTTGAAGTAGTTGGTGAGATCGAGTTCCATTTCAGTAATCTTGTTTCTGGTGGAGTTGTTGTTGTTGCATTACCTGAAACTTATCTCCCTTATGCAGATTATACAAAGGGCAGGCGCTAAGACAAGCCAGGAGGGGCAAAAAAAAATTCACCCCTATGGTTAAGACTCTTCGTCCAACATTGATAACAATTTTGGCAACCTTTACCGCTAGAGTGTTCACTGCGCGCAGTGTTCACCCATTTCGAGGTCTTAGCTAAAGGATTTTAAGTCGCCGCCTGATTTTGATCTTAGATTTAACGTCATGCATGAGCAGCATAGGTGTTCCTGCAAGGCCAGTGGTACAGACTCCACACACTTTGGAGCTGCATTTTGCTTTTGCATAGTTTGCTAGATGGAAGACTGCCATGCGTAGCCGACGTACAACAACAATCACTCTAGCGAATCCAAGCTGGACTCATTTCTATAAAAGAAAAGATCCAGCAACCAGATCCAGATGGTTGGTACCCGTAGGCCCATTGGGTGCTGCCCATACATGGGCAAGTTGGTCCGGAGTGGGGGGGGGGTTAAACCCCAAATTAGGGGGGGGTTAAAATCCGAGAAACGCAAAATACCCATATCGTTTTTTTTTTCTGGAGTGCATTTTACCCATATCGTTTTTCGATTTTGAAGGAAAAATAGGTTAAAAACACTAATTTTAGGTCAAAAAGCCCTTTTTATTGCATTTTTGAGCTTTTTATTGCTTAAAACATCCATTTTGACCTCAAAACTTAAGTTTGGAGGCAGTTAGAAGTCATTTTAAAGACATTTTTTTTCTTCATTTTTCCAAAACTGGGGGGGTTAACTTTTTCTCCCCCCCCACTTCTGAGTGGGGGGGGGGGTTAAACCCCACTTCTCAGAATTTGGGGGGGGGGTTAACCCCCCCACACCCCTCACCCCCCCCGTGCCCATGTATGGTGCTGCCTGAAGGTCAGCACGGTCCTGGTGGCTCAATGACACATTCTGGTGGAGTAAACTGTGGTATCGTCAGCATAAGAGACTATTTTGACATTAGCTGGTGGGGGTGGTAGATCAGAGATATAAAAATTAAAGACGGTTGGTGAGATTACAGAACCTTGGGGAACTCCTGTTTGAACTATCCTGGGTTTGGAGGTGGAGTCTCTGAAGATTGTTTTGCTGGTTCTGCCTCTGAGGTAACCACTGAGCCATCTTGCTGGTTCTGCCTCTGAGGTAACCACTGAGCCATCTGATTAGGTAGGCTGGCAGTGTGCTGTTGGCTATCTTGGTTATTAAAATATCGATGCTGATTGTGTCAAATGCCTTGGTTAAATCCAGGGCAGCTACTATTTTGCGTTTGGGTTGTTGTTGCATTACCTGAAACTTACCTTCCTAATGCAGATTATGCAAAGGGCAGGCGCTAAGACAAGCCAGGAGGGGCAAAAAAGTTTCACCCTTATGGTTGAGACTCAACATTAATAACGTTGACAACCTTTACCGCTAGAGTGTCCGCTGCATGCAGTGTTCACTCATTCCGGGGTCTTCATCTAAAGGATTTTTTAAGTCGCCTTATATTGATCTTACTATTTAACGTCGTACATGGGCAGTATAGATGTTCCTGCAAGGCCAGTGGTACAAACTCCACACACAATGGAGCTGTATTTGTCCGCTGGTTTGCTAGATAAAAAACTACCATGTGTGGCATGGTACAACAACCTTTTTCTAGCCATGCTAAGCTGGACTCATTTCTATGAGAGAAAAGATCCAGCAACCAGGTGGTACTCGTAGGCCCGTTGGGTGCTGCCTGAAGGTCAGCACGGTCCTGGTGGCTCAATGGCTTGCGTTTGGGTGGAGCTTTTTGGTTGAATCCGGTGGCTATGTTGGTAGTGAGTTTAAGCAGGGCAGTAGTTGTTGAATGTTTGGGTTTGAATCCATCTGAGTGCTGTTTTAGATGTTGGAGAAGGATCGATTAAATTATTGCTTCTAAAATTTTTATAGCTGGGCAGAGAAGAGAAATTGGTCTATAGGAGGTTGAAATGTTGAGATCCTTTCCTGGTTTTGATAGTGGTATTATAAGTGAGGTTTTCCAGATGTGTGGTATGCTATTTGATTTAAATGAAAGATTGAACAGATCAGTTAGGTATTTATTTCCAAGGGGACCTACGTTTTTGAGGTGAAATATGGTTAGATTGTCAGGGCCAAAAGCTTTTGAGTTGTTTGCTGTTTTTATCGCTTTTTCAACCTCTGCGGTTGTAATTATGGCTGTATCGTGGTTTTTTGATATTTCTGAAAAATTTACGGTTTACTTTTGGAGTTTTAAAAGGTTTGTTTGGTGTGAATTATTTGTTGAATTTGTTGGCCATTTCTAGAGGGTTATTGATTTGGGTTCCATTAAAATTTATAATCCAGTGATTTTATTGTTTTCCAGAGTTTTGTTGGGTTGGCTTTGTGGCTGAAGTTTTCCAGAAAAGAGTGCCATTTTTTAGTGGCATTGGAACGAATTTGGTTGTGAATATTATTGTTGAGCTCTTGTATCCGGGCGGAGTGTGGGTTGGTTAGGCGAAGTGTATCACGCTCTTTGATGAGCTGAATTGTTTCTGGAGTTAGATTGGGCTGAAAATTTTTGCGGCAACCAGCAGGGTTTGAAAATGCACGGTTTGAAAATGCCCCCCCCCCCGCTTTATTGGTGGATTTGCCCCCCCCCGTTTTGTTGCCCCCCCCGCGGAAAAATGAAAAATTACCCAAAAATATGACGCCAATTTTACCTATTATGACGCCATCATTGCGACATTTTTGCAGTTTTTAGCCTAATGCAATTTAAGCTATTTTAGACCTATTTTTACCTTATTTTCGCTTTTTTTGTCTCTTTTTTCCCTTTTCCTTTCTTTTTTTTCTTTTTTTACCTTTTTTTTCTCTTTTCCCCCCTGCTTGTCCCCTCGTTTTATTGTCCTCCCCCCGTTTCAAAAAAGTTGCCCCCCGTGCCCCCCGTTTTGGAATTGCCCCCCATTATAACCCCGGGGGGCAGTGCACAGGTCTGTGCTCATGTGTTTTGGTTTACAATGTGGGTGTAGCCAAGGGGTCTGCAACATGGTGTTTTTGGTCGGGTCCGCTAGGGGGGGGTCCACCCCCGGATGGAAGGCCAAAATTTTTTTTTGGGGGGGGGGGGTTCGGACCCCCCTGGCTTTTTAGGGGGGGTCGACCCCGGGTGCGAGATTTCAAATTTAGGGGGGGAGGGATCAGGGGGGTCCAATTTTTCAGCAAAATTTTTTTAACTCAATAATTTAAGTGTTTTTAGGTCTAATATTGAATTTTATGTATTAAAACAGCCTATTTAGGCCTAAAAAGTGTATTTAAACACTGTTTTTAACTAAAAACCCGTGTTTTTGACAGTAAAAAAAATTATACTTTTAAATTGGTCAAGAAGGGGGAGGGGGGTCAGCCTCGCTAAGAGGGGGGCCAGGCCGGACCGGTCTCGAGCTTTGGGGGGGAGGGGGGGGGCCCCTGAATTTTTTCTAGGGGGGTCCAAAATTTTGGCTCTAGGGTGGGGGTGCACCCCTCTGTCCCCCTCCCAAAAACACCTATGGTCTGAAAGGTCTCTAAATTCCTTTTTTTTTGTGAAATCCAGGCTCTGCCAATGTGTGAAAGTTTTTTAAAATTGTTCTCTTAGGACCTCCAAATTTTTACCTTCGCCAGCGAAAGGTCTCTAAATCTCTTTTTGTGAAATCCAGACCCTGCAAATGTCTGATAATGTAATTTTTAACTAAGAAAACATGTTTTTACCGCTAAAAACATTAGATAATATGTTATTAGGCCAAAGTAGTGTATTATACAGCTTTATCTACGTTTATCCCTGCTTTTTTAACGTTTTCAAAAACTAAGAAAAACCGCTCCCCCCCCCAATTTTTTTTGTACTACAATACGCCCCCACCCCAAAATGAAACTCTGGGTACGTCCCTGCTCCTCTCCCTTCCTCCTCGTGCGTAACGCCCACTTAAAATTTAGGATGCTATTTACAGATTTACCCAAGGTAACGACACCTCCAGCTCCCGGCACCGTGCTCACCTTATACATCTAATATGTGCTAATTTAAGAAAAATTTTTGTATATTTAGGCAACCTTATTAGTCAAATGAATTTCTGTTGCAATGGTAATTTTCTGGTGATTTTGGACTGCGTTGGAAGGATCTCACTTTGGGATTCGTGGTCTTTTCTGCCATTAACCGAAGTTTCTAGTGAATCTGGAAAAATTATCAAATTTCAACTGTTAGAAACAGAGCCGGAAACTGAAAATCTAGAAAAAATCAAACTTATATCAGTGGTTTATTCGAACAGTGATGCACAAACAATTGTAGAAGTACAACGATTAAGTAACTTCGAGGTTCTCTATTCTGTGAAAGTAAACAGATCAACCCAGCTTGTCCCGTATACATCGTACAGTAATACAGGAAGCATGTTTATATTGGAACCAGTTAGCGAAAAAGGGTAAAAAAAACAGTCTTTTAGATAGTTAATTAGGCTGGATGAAATCCGCTACCTATAGGTTTACGACGCCGACCTTCAATTTTTTTTGGTGTTGCGTTATATCTGAAAAATTTTTTTGACGCCCCTTGGCGTCTACCCATTTCTTGCATTCGCCACATATTTGGGTCCATGCTTGAGTTTTTAGTTTTCCAGCTGACTTATTATGCCTACTGGAAAACTAAAAACTGAAGCATGCTGTTTCTCAAGCCAGTTTTTATTAAATTATTTTGTTTCGTGTTTGTTTTAATACATGCTTTTGAGAAACAAACTTTTTTTAATTAAAAAAACTGCATTTTTCATAGTTAAAGTTATAAAATTACATTAAAACTATAATAAACTAACAATCCATGATAACTTTAACAATACTGCAGTGCCGCATTTTTATAAGCAACGAAAATTTTGTTTTTATAACAAATCTTATATTTTTAAAGCTTATTTTGATTTTACGTATTTTCGTATGTATTACAAAATTTGAAATTATATCTGGATAATTTCGCATTTTTTACATCGTTTTTTTATATTATTTTTTGAAGTTTATTTTTAATTTTACTGCAAAATATTGTTTATTTGGATTAAAAGCGTATATTTTAATTTTAGCCGATCTGATATAGACTGTTTGCGAATTAGAGTAATAAGTGAAACACTCCCGGAAACTCGTCTTTCAAGGCTTTTGCAAAAATGTCAATTTAGAGAAGCTGAAGTTTTGGCAAAACAATGTGGATTAGATGTGAAGGTAAGTAAACTATGTACTATCTGAGCTTAATAGTAATGGTATATTTTTTTAACATTTTAATTTTAATTTTTTTTAATTTTAAAGTGAACTAGAAAGAATTTTAAATAAGCATAACTAACAATGCATTTGATTTACATGAAAACTATATGAATTTAAATAGATTTTAATTTTAATTATACACCGATAGTTTTTAACAAAATCTAATCAACCCTTTTTTGGCGAAAGACGTCACGTAAATATTTTCAGTCTACATCATTTTTGTATGAACCATATTTTTTATTATTGATTATAAACTGGACCACAGATGTTTTTGGTCGGGTCCGCTAGAATCACCTCCGGGTGGAAGGCCAAAATTTTTTAGGGGGGGGGGTCCAGGGCGTCCAGACCCCAGTGGCTTTTTAGGGGGGTATCGACCCCGGGTGCGAGATATAAATTTTGGGGGGTCAGATTTTTTAACAAAGTTTTTTAAAATCAATAATTTAAGTGTTTTTAGGTCTAATATTGAATTTTATATACTAAAACAGCCTATTTAGGGCTAAAAAGTGTATTAAACACTGTTTTTTTTGACAGTAAATAAAAAAATATACTTCTAAACTGGTCGGGAGGGGGGGGGTGGTCAGACCGGACCGCTCTCAAGCTTTGGGGGAAGGGGGGCCCCTGGATTTTTTCTAGAGGGGAGTCCAAAATTTTGGCTCTAGGGGGGAGGGGGGTAGACCCCTCTGTCTCCCCCCCCAAAAAAAACCTATGAACTGGACCGCTATTAACTAAGGCATAGTTTTTGTACCAGAGCAAAAAATTTAGCTTTAAGGTCTCTCCGGACAGTTTTCTTAAGTATAGAAAATCGCGATTTTTGGCATACGAGATCTTGTAAAATACAGTAATATTTTCAAATACAGTAATATTTCAAATACAGTAAAATACAGTAACCCGAATAGCCACTCATACGATGATTTGATCAGTCTCGCTATCATTCAATAAGGCTAAAACGGTGAAAAAACAAAACTTTTTTATCAGTTTGAAATAAAAAACGCCATTTGTTGTCAAAACAGAGTTTTTTCGGGTATATTTCTTAAAACTTTTTAATGACGGTTTTGAATGCGGCCGTTTTTTGTGTTTTTCATTAAAAATTTGTTTACCGGCGGTCCCAATTTCACTCCGTACACTTAGGGCTTTTTGGGTTTTGCCAATCCCAACTAAAGTGATACACCAATTTTATATCTGCGCCATTTTTTGGATATTTCTTGGAAACCAAAAATTTTTTTGATGTGAAACCCCGAGAGCAGGAATCTAAGTGAACAAAAAAAAGTTCCCACCCTGATTTTTTAAATTTCTCAAAACCACTAAAAAAAGTTATAAATTGCATATACGACGTCAGACCTGTGCACGGTCCGGAAATGCCCCCCCGTTTTATTGGAGGATTTGCCCCCCCCGTTTTATTGCCCCCCCCCGCCAAAAAATGAAAAAGTACCCTAAAAATATGACGCCATTTTTGACCTATGATGACGCCATCATCGCGAATTTTTTGCAGTTTTTAGCCTATTTCAATGTATTTTAAGCCATTTTAGACCTATTTTTACCTTATTTTTGCTTTTTTTTGTCCCTTTTTTCCCCTTTTCCCTTCTTTTTTTATCTTTTTTTCTCCTTTTTTTCTCTTTTTTTTTCTTTCCCCCCTGCTTGCCCCCCGTTTTATTGCTCCCCCCGTTTCAAAAAAGTTGCACCCCGTGCGCCGTGCCCCCCCGTTTTGGAATCGCCCCCCCCCCCCGTTTTAACCCCGGGGGGGGGGCAGTGCACACGTCTGCGACGTCTTTAATATAAGTAAGCTTGTTTAAAAACCTATTCTTAAGGTCTCTCCGGACAGTTTTCTTAAGTATGGAAAATCGCGATTTTGGGCATACGAGATCTCGTGAAATACAGTAATAATTTACTAAAAAAATTATATGAGTGTCAAAAAGGCAGAAATATCACGATTATAAAGTGAACATTCATTATATTCTTGTAAGTAATTGAAATAATTGATATTAAAAATCAAATTGCAATGAAATTTTTTTAAAACCCTTAAAAATATTTACTGCACACTATTTATTTAAAAAATACTTCCAATAGAGAGACATAGTTGCCTTCTTTTACCTACGTAAAAATTAAACTGAATATTTGTTGTATTTATGGTTTAATAAAGAATTTTCCGTGAAAAATGTGGGTTAATTTTTTCAAAATTTCGTTAAAACTTCGATTTAATTTAATTTGGTAAAATTTAAAGCTCCAGATAGTATATTTCTATTGAAATTTATAATTTTTGGAAGGCCATAATATCTTTTGTATTTTTTAACGCATAAATAATTCTGTCGTGCGTTTTATCGATTTATTTCAGAGGGTGTGTTTATAAATCGCTTTTAGAGCTCATCATCCCATTGTAGCAGTGGCGTAGTCGGTTAGCGCTTCGTCACCTTTTGGAAAGGCCCCGAGATCGATTCCCACATAAAACAGATTTGGCCACAATTTTTTTTGATTTTAATAATGTTTTTTTTTTAAATTTTAAAAATTTATTTCACATAAATTCAAAAAATATCATTATTGTAAACAGGATTTGTTGTTTGCTTTTTGCCAATTAGTCAAATTTTCGTCATTTGAATATCTTAAAATATTACAATAACCAAAAGTATAATAATTCAAAAATAAATTGTGTGTAAATAAAAATAGGTAATTTTTGCTCTTTATTGCAATTGGTTTACTACTAAACGTTCTGCAATAAAAACTGTCCGGAAAGACCTTAATAAACGAAAAAATCGGTTAATTCTACAGTCTGCTGTTTTTAAAAGAAACCGTTGTAATATGCAAACTTATTGCACTTTGTAAAAATGGTGTAGAAATATTTAGTATTGACACTGTGACAAATTGTACCTATTTCGTGAAAAATCAAAGTACTGGCGTTAATAAAATCGATTATTTTTTCCCTTTCCTTGTCCGGCTTATGGCGTAATGAATAGCACGCCAAAGTCGACTTTGGAGGTTACGAGTTCAGTTCTTGTATAGGCCAAATTTTTCAGTAAATTTGGTTGTCTTAATTTTTCAGCGCTTGTTTATTTTGGCTTCTACTTTGGGTTGTCGTTGTTGTTGTTGCATTACCTGAAACTTATCTTCCCTAGGCAGATTATGCAAAGGGCAGGCGCTAAGACAAGCCAAAAGGAGCAAAAAGTTTTACTCTTATGGTTGAGACTCTTCGTCTAACATTAATAACGTTGGCAACCTTTACCGCTAGAGTGTTCACTGCATGCAGTGTTCACTCATTCCGAGGTCTTCGTCTAAAGGATTTTGGGATTCTACCTTCGGTCGTCACAGCACTTTCAGCTTTGCAGTCAGTGGCGCACTTTCAGCTTTGCGTCAGTGGCGTAGCCGGGGGGGCGGCCGCCCCCCCCCCCCGAAATCCGGGGAAGCTGAATTTTTTCTTAAAGGGGACCCTTACGTTTTTTGAATTTTGGGAGAAAAATTTTTTTTCTTTCAATATAAATTCAGAAACATTCTTGACGCGTTCCAAAAACATAAAAATACCCAAAAACTGAAATTTTTCCCGCTTCGCGTGAAGTGCACATTGATCATTTATATTAGTTTTGTATTGTCGATGGATTGTACCATTCAATACATAGTAAAGGCATATGCCTTTGCCTTAGATATTAATGGCAATACTATATACATGTTAAAACTCACATGAGGTATATAGGTTTGATAATGGCCGTTTTAAACCCTCTTACAACGGTTTTAAACTTGTGGAGTAGTCCGCCTCTCTCCACCCTCACCCTCTTTTCTTGGCAAAGCGTGAAATTTTGTATAGCTTTCTTTTTTTGCATTTCAAATATTGTGTTATAAAATTTAATATAAATCTTAGTGCATTCTAAAACCACAAATTAATCAATATAAAAATTTTTCCCGCTACGCGGGAAGGTCAAATTTCTATATTATTAGTAATGTTTTTTGTTATGACTTTAATCATACTTATGCGCAAAATATAATTTTGTTATAAACAATTTCATGACCAGATTAATTTTAAGATCAGGCAAAATGGCATAGAAATTAGGTAGGTAACAAAAACAAAATTAAAATGTATGTTCACGCAATCACCAAGGAACGCTTCGCGTCGGCCGGCGCCGCTATGCGGCGCCGCTATGCGGCGCAGCCAGCGGCGCTTCGCGCCGCTTCTGCGGCAATTTTTCTCCCACCCCAGATCGCCCCCCCCCGAAATGAAATCCTGGTTACGCCACTGTGTGCAGTGTCGGACGGTTATAAGCATAATTTTGTTTCATCTTCCAGCTTGTTGTTTTACCTAAATAATGATATTATTTCATTAAAATTTTTTGAAATACACACTATTTTTACAAAATACTTATTTTTACGGATAGATATGGCAGTATTTGCGGTTTGGTTCATTTTTAGCTGGTATAT
Source organism: Microlaimidae sp. YZB2_3 (assembly GCA_030248175.1). Taxonomy (NCBI): domain Eukaryota; kingdom Metazoa; phylum Nematoda; class Chromadorea; order Desmodorida; family Microlaimidae; species Microlaimidae sp. YZB2_3. Next base: position 9,274 of record JASAMX010003958.1, on the reverse strand, counting down.
CGAACTGAAATAAACTTTTTGGTGTCAAGTTTGGGATCACGGAACAATGAAAATGAAATTCATTTGGTTTTTGAAAGCCTTGTTAATCGTGTGAAATTTGTTGAAGACGGTAAATGGATTTATTTTCTATAGTTAAAAGTTAAAACTCACTTAAATAATTATTGAAGAATGTTTTATTTTTTTTTCTTATTTTAAACTTATTAATATTCCAATGAAGGCTTATTTAAAAAAAATCAAGATAAAAGTTCAAATCAAAAATTTTTTTAGACTAACTAATACCTAGCAGACCTGTGCACGGTCTGGAAATGCCTTCCCCCCTCCGCTTTATTGGAGGATCCCCCCGTTTTATTGCCCCCCGCAAAAAAAATTATGGCGCCATTTTTTACCTATAATGACGCCATTATTACGAATTTTTTCCAGTTGTTAGCCTATTTCAATGCATTTTAAGCCATTTTAGACTTATTTTTTTTTATTTTATTTTTTATCTTATTTTAGCTTTTTTGTCCTTTTTTCCCTTGCCCCTCCCCACGTTTTATTAACCTTCCCCCTGTTTCAAAAAAGTTGCCCCCCTTTGTCTTCCCCCGTTTTAGAATTGCCCCTCCCAATAAAACCCGGGGGAGCAGTGCACAGGTCTGACCTAGTGTGCTTTTTTTGTTTGTTTTAAATTTATTTTGTGCATTAGGTCAGTATAAAATTAGTTGCAAAATATAAAAATAGGAATGGGCTGCTTCTTAATTAAAGTATTTTTGTGAATGAAAAGTTAAAAATCTATAGGTGTCTTCTCTGCCGAAGCATGCCTAAATGCTGCTCTTCTCCTGCCACGAATCGACTGGATAGAAGAAATATTAATGATTGGGGCAACAGAACTATCTAAACAATTGCCTGACGATTGTGTGCGTCGGTTGGCAGTAAATATTTTGGAATATCAGGCGTCTCTGTGCACATATCGCATGATAAAAGAAGACGATTCCTTGGAACGTTGGCCAGATTTTGCACGAGGGGATAGTTTTTACAAAATTTTTCTCGAATTTCTTGGCGAGGGAAAAATTGACGAAGCCCTCTTGGTGTGGTTGCGGCATGAAGCTCAAGTACTAGTCGCTTCCCATTCCGATAATTTCTGGGAGGGCATTTTGGACGCTGCAGATATCGCCATCCGAGGTCACGGGGCGCTGCGGAAGGAAAACTGCCTGAAGTTAGTAGAGGGGCACCTGATTCCAGCGGCACTGCTGCTTCAGCCGGAAACGACCGGCGCCCTTGTAGCCAATTGGCTGACGGCCATCTGCCACTACATGGAGGAATACGAGAGCCGCGACTGGCCCTCCAACGCCCTCCTATGGGCGAAAATCCCGTTTAGAGTGACAGATTCCTGGTGGGCGGACAGCGGGTCGAGGACGGACAGCTCCGTGGACACTCCGAAGCAGCAGGCCCGCGCCGCTTACTGCTTCAATATCCTCCGCGTCAAGAACCCAGCCACAGAGAAACTGGAAGACCTGGCCGCCGCACTCAAAGAATTGCTGTCTTTGCATCAGGATTACAATTGTAAACTAAGCTACAGCCAGTTTGTGAAGGAGAACCAGGAGAGCATTTGTTACAGAATATTAGACAGAGTGCAAGCTGTTCAGCTTCTCCAGTCCTCTATTGACAAGTATGCCCGACCCTACATGAAAACCAAACGCTTGCAAGAGGACGAAACGCTGTTTCACTATGTCAAAGTAGGCTAGATTTTTTTTAATATGGAGTAATTTTGTTTTTTAAATTGAATTTTTTGTGTAGTTTTGCCAGTTACCGTAAGTACCAAAGAAGTTTCAAAATTTGTGTTCACATCCCCTCATTTTTTGTTGGCTCTCCGCTGGCTGAAAGAGGAGGGGGAGGGATCCCCTCCCCCCCGCTTTGCATTCTCTCTCTCGCTTTCTCTGTGGCGCCTAAATTCGGCAGGGGATCAGCTGCGGCGCACATTTGTCCGCCTAGGAAAGAAAAGGGAAGAAGAGTTAGAAGATCTGTCACTTACGCCCTAGCGGGCTTTTGCTAGTCGCTGCGAAGTTCGGTCTTGGGCGCCAGCCAGGCAAAGGTGTACTCAGTCGGATCCGATATCGGTTAATAATTAGTACTTAAAGTTGACGAGAGCTAAGTAGGGGTTAGCCGACTGAGCTCCCGTCTAAACTGCCAAACGCGGTTTTACGGTATTTAAGTTTATTGGCGGCCAACCAAGGTATTACCAGGCCAGTACACAATACACAAAAAAGGTGGGGTAAGCCTAAACACGGACGGCACCTATTGGGGACTTTACTTAGCCTATTGTATTACCTAAAAAGAATTATAATTTTACTGTGTTGTTTGTGCTTAGCCTAGGTGGGAACTTAACTAAAAAGAAGAGGCGCTTTTAGGTTAGCCGAAGCTGCGGGCGTTGAAGGGGGAAAATATGAAAAGGAGGCTTTAAGCCTATTTAACACGGTTTTGCAAGTTGGCACCTTTAGACGGCAAAAACCCCTGGAACCTACACGAAGGCAGACTGGCGAATACGGGGTGGGTGGGTAACCCAAAAACTAACCCTAAGTTAAGGGGGGCCTTAACTTAAGTAAGGGGGGAGAAGGGGAAACCTAAACCACCACCAACTTAAGGGGGACCCTAAGTTAACTAACCCTAAAGATCTATGAAAACAATCCTACGGAGCTAGTTTTGACTAGCTCAGACTCAATCGGACCGACTAAGCCACGGTGGGCCATTTTACCTGTCTGAACTACGATCGTTGTTCCACCAATCCGCAAGTAATCGCCGGGTGACTAGGGGGGAATTAAACCGCACTTGTTCCGGATATAAAAACTACCAACGTCGCATAATACGCTAGTTGGCGCGGTTTCTCTGAAGGGGGGCTCGAAGAGTCGATAAAATTCCACCAATTTGCCCGAAGATTAATGGTTGGGGGAGGGGGGAGCCGAAAACGAACACAAAAATAATGCCGGACGGTTATACTGCAACCGCCGACTCGGCTCAGTCGAGGGGACACAACCAACCCCGGACAACCCAGGGGGTAAGCGAACACAAAGGGTTTTAGAGGGTTCCTTTTCGGAACCCTCTTTCAAAAATGGTACATTAAGTTCTTCTAAAAACTATTCCGGTTGTAGGCTGTTCCGTACGAGTCAAAGAAAACTTTTAAACTAACGTTTTGGCGAAACCGCGCCACTTATATATGCGGAATTTTTGAAAACAAAAGCCACGTGTTTGTATTTAATAACACGCTGTAATCCCCACTCTGGTCAACCGGCTACTTGCTAAATGATTACTCATTTTGCACGCCTGCGCAAAATGAGGAGCCCAAAGATGAATTTTGAGCGGCCTGCGGAGCGTTAAGTACGACCGCCTTTTCACCGCCGGCTTAGTCGGTTTGTAAGTGAGGCGAGCCACCCGGGCGTGAGAGCGACGAGCTGCCTGTGCAGCTAAGGGGAGGGGATAAAAATATTTAATAATTACGCAGGAGGCGTAGGGGCGCCGGGGAACAAAAGGGACCAACGCACGGCGACACTTTTGCGTCGCATCTTCCCACCCAGTTTGAGCCGTCCCCGGCGAACCAGGGTAAGCAGAAAAAGAGTAGGCGAGCGGACGGAAAAGTTTCGCCGTGATGGTGAGCAGCACTGTTTTACCCGTATTTAAACAAAAATAAAAGCTGCTAAGGGGGGAAGTCTGCGTCGGTGTAGGTCAATTTTTAATTAAACATAATAAAAAAACAATAAAAAGAAAAACATATATTTTATTTAAAAAAATAACTGGCCTAACTCAGATGGTGCCAAGGAAGGGGGACATAAAAAACTCACAACAAGGCCCTCCACCAGGGCAATCCGGAGAGCCGGCTTTTTTGATAAGGTGGACGAAAACACATTTTTTAATTTTTAATAAAAAAATTGGCGACTTATGTCACCGCTTAGCCCTATTTTTAGGGGAGACTAGTAAAAAAGAAAAACAAAAAACTAAAGTTAAATGTGGGGGGGCAACCCACCAACTCAGCGCAACCCTGCTTTTTAGAAAAATTTTAATTTTTTTTTTTTTGCAAATATCACGCCCCGAAATTTCACTGATAGAAAAACAGTAAATAAAGAAAATTTTAAGAAAATACAGTTTTTTAATAAAGCGCTAGTCGCTTAAGGCCGAGCTTGTTCGCCGTCATTATCTTCGTCGTCCTCATCCTCGGGGTTTTCCCAAATGTCTACGTCATCCCAGACATACGCTTCCGGAGGTGGGTTTGGCGAATGCTCTTCTTCCTCGTCCTCATTGCTGGGGGACGGCGCCCGCTGCCTTGTTGACTCCTGAGGAGGAGGCCCCTGAACTACCCTTGGTTGAGGGGGCTGGGGTATACCCTGTCGTTGACTTTCTCTTCGACGTACTGCCTCTGCTTGTGCCCGCCGCTGGGCAAGGAGATGCTCGTGCCGAGCTGCTCGCAACGCTGTGCGAAGAGAGGGAGGTGCTCCCTGATGGTCTGGCACTGAAAATAAGGAAGAGTGTAATTTATAGAAATAATCCAAAACCAGGATGAACAGCAGGCCAAAGTTCTCGCAAGATTTTTACCATGAAAATTAACATTTTTACATGAATATTTTACCCGAAACTAAAAAATTAATTTGAGCATAAAAACATTTTTAGTGCGAGATGCCTATCTTTGGGGAAGTTCTTTCCCGAAAGTTAGACGGTAAAGCTGACATCCTCCTGAAAGAAAATGATTATTAGTTATAGCATTTAAGAAAAGGAAGCAAAAACTTAGGGCATTGGAAAAAACTAATAACTAAATTAGGCTACAAGGCAAACCCAGTGCAATAAGCCGAAACCAATAATTAAATATTAAGCTACTAAACTACCGACGTGCTAACTACTACGAACATTAAGCTAATGACAAACAAGACAAAACAAGTGACACAATAATATTTAAGGGTAGAAGACACACCAAAACATGCAACTTACATGCCCATGACTAAGTTAACAGAACAGTTTTTAAGGATAGACGGGACGATTAGAAGCGAACAGAAATAGAAGCGGGTTAGTTGTGAAGCATAACACAACAAAAACACAAAAAACATTTATGCGCATTGAGTTGTTTTACCTTTATTACCAAACAATAATAAGAAGAATCTCTATTTTACCAACAACAATAATTAGAAGAAGAAGCCGTAATTTTTAACGCACACAAAAACACAAAAACATGAGTTAGTTTGGAAAAACTAAAAATAAAAATTTTACGGTTTGCGCTTTTTCTTCTTTTTAAAGGTGTTAGACATCTCCGCCATTATTTTGCCGAGGATGTCGGCTTCGTCCACAGGGGCAGGGATATCCTCCTCTTCTTCCGACTCCGAATCTGAGGATAGGGCATCCCGCATCTCTTCTACATTAGCATTGGCCGCCTGGATTTTTGCTTCAGCCTCCTTGAGCAATTTCTTTTGCTGATGGTATTTTATGGACATATGGATCCTGCGGAGACGACGTCTTTCCCTCCGTTTCTTCCGCTTACGGAGCTGAGCCTCCGTGACGCCAGGATTTAAAGGAAGGGGCCTTTGGGAAAGCCACTTCTTACTCAACTGCGCATCCTCCTTCTTGGCTTGTTCTTCTCCGGGGGAATCCAGGTCCTCCGCCCATTTGTTCGAATCCGGGCGATGCGGCTGATTTTTGACTCCTCCGCGTTTACCTATTTGAGTTCGTACACTTTCCCTTACGTTTACATAAAAAACTTGACCAAGGTTGGCTTCTCTTGATTTATACAACTTAAGCCTTTGCAAATTTACCCACTCAGTGTAATCTTTTAATTCGTCTCCAGCGCTATCTAGACGAATGATTTTAGCGGTACCCATACTATTATTGATTTGTTGTACTCTATAGGGTCCTACCCATTTACTTGTTAATTTATTACACTGTTTAGGTTTAACGGCAGGATTATACTTGAGAACTAGTGAATCTTTGTCGATTGCTTTAATACAAACCCTTTTATCATAGTTACGCTTTTGCTTGACCTGTGCTTTAGTGATATTCCTAACTGCCAAATCCCTCGCTTCGGTTAGAGCAACCTTAGCGTGTGCGACATAATCTTCATCATAATCGACATAAGGGGAACGAGCCTTCTCATACTTAACATCTAAAGGAACTCGTATGTCTCTTCCATAAATTAAGTAAAACGGACTTTCTTGGGTCGATTCTTGTGGAGATCGATTATAGGCCGATATTACAAAAGGAAGTGCAAAATCCCAGTCATCTTGTTGTTCATTCACGTAAAGGGAAAGCATTGTACACAGGGTTTTGTTGAATCTTTCCGTTAAACCGTTACACTGAGGGTGATAGGCCGTTGTAAAAACTTTCTTTGAAGAGCCGATTTCACAAATTTCTGCTATGATTTCACTTGCAAAATTCGTTCCTTGATCAGTCAATATTTCAAAGGGACATCCGTGCACTGCCAATACTTTTTCTAGAAGAATTTTGGCGATCGTCCCAGCTTTTTGGTCTTGGAGGGGGAATCCCATAGCAAACCTTGATACATATTCTGTAATTACCAGGATATATTTATTGCCCTTGTATGTCTCTTTGAGAGGACCCAATATGTCCATACCAATTTTGTCAAAAATTCGAGTCACTTTTATGGGTTTGAGAGCGGGTCTCGCAGTTTGAGCATCAGATTTACGATGAGCACATTGTTCACAAGTGGACACATAATTTTTAACATCCTTATTCATTGAAGGCCAATAGAAACGGTTAGACACTTGGGATAAGGTTCGTTTAGTTCCCATATGTCCTCCAAAAATATCATCATGGGCGGACCTAATGGCTTCTTGACGTCGTTCCTGTGGTAAACATATTTGTTCAGGGAATTCCAAGCTTAGTCTCTTTTTCCTGGGATGCTCGTGCATCAAGACATTCTGTCGAAGGTAATACCTTTCTGCCCATCGCACAATATCTTGACGTAATTTACTTTCTTTCGGAAGTTCATTATCTTTCAAATATGCATAGATCAAAGAAAAATTGGGATCTTGTCGTTGCAATTTGACCAATTCTTCCATCTCATTTGAGGGAATAAGAGAAAGTATTGCACAAACAAGGTGTGTACCAGATTCAGCTATTTCCTCTTTTTGATTGGTGGTTTCTTGACCTTCTATTTCTTCTTGTTCCTCAGGTGGGGGAATCCTTGATAAAGCATCTGCATTCCCATTCGCTTTTCCGGGGCGATACTCACAATTCGTAATTGAATATTCATTCATTAGTAAAGCCCAGCGTCGCAATCTTGCTGAAGAACATTTTCCACTATTGAATATGTATTGGAGAGGGGCGTGATCCGTGGTTAACTTAAATTCGTGACCATAAAGGTAAGGACGAAAGTGCTTAACCGCCCAAACCAATGCCAAAGCTTCTCTTTCTATGGGGGCGTAGTTTCTCTCTGCACTATTGAAGTTCCGACTTGCGTATGCAATCGGTCTCTCTCCTTCGGCAAATACTTGCGAAAGTACAGCTCCCATGCCTGTGTCTGAGGCGTCAGTTGAAAGAAGAAAAGGACGTTTGAAATCAGGAAAGGCCAGTACATCTGTGGAGCAGAGCTTCTCCTTCAAAGTATCGAATGCTTTTTGACACTCCGGTGTCCAGTAAAACCTTGTCCGTTTTCCCATTAATTTGTATAAAGGACTAGCAATTTCTGCAAAGTTTTTGATAAATCTTCTGTAAAAATTTGCAAGACCATGAAATGAGCGAACTTGTTTCTGAGTTTTCGGAACCGGGAAATCCTTTACACACGAAATTTTGGAGGGATTTGGTTGAGCCCCTTCTCTACTTACGATGTGTCCAAGAAATTCTACTGACTTCCGTCCAAAATGACACTTTTTCGGTTTTAATTTAAGTTTGGCTTGACGCAGCCTGTCCAATACTAGATCAATATCCTTTAAATGTTGGGGAAACGTTTTCGAAAATATGATAATGTCGTCAATATATACTAAGCAATTGTGCCAACGGAGGCCAGCAAGGACGATTTCCATGAGACGTTGAAAACTTGCTGGTGCGTTACATAACCCAAATGGTAACACATTAAATTCATACAACCCACCCATAGGGCTACAAAAAGCAGTCTTTTCTTTATCTTTTTCCTCGAGGTCAACCTGCCAATAACCTGATAATAAATCAAGGGTTGAGAAGTAGATTGCTCCATTCAAGGCTTCTAATACTTCATCAATTCTGGGTAAGGGGAAAGAATCCTTTTTGGTAATCTTATTCACTCCTCGATAGTCAATACAAAAACGGTTTGTTCCGTCTTTCTTTCTCACGATAACTATGGGTGATGCAAATGGGCTCTTGGATTCTCTTATCACTCCTTTTTGAAGCATTGTCTCTATCTCTTCACGAATGACTTGTTTTTGGCTTTCTGCTACTCGATATGGTTTTTGCCTATGGGGTTTATTGTCTCCAACGTCTATTTCATGCTTTAATAGGGAAGTTCGTCCGGTATCATAAGGGCCTGAAGAAAACACATCTTTATTCTTTCGAATCAATTCCACAAGGACTTCTTTTTGTTCCTCGGTTAAGTCTGATTCAGTTAAATTCATTTCCTTCACAGGGTCGAAATCTGAGGGTCTCGTCGACGTTGAAACATTGAAAACTTGAGAAACTTCGCCCAGATCGGTATCCTCCGGTCTGGCGATAATATCAACCACAAATTCCTCGCTGAGAACATTTGCAGTGCCAATTGAAGTGCCTGCGTACAGAGTGATCAGTTCCGTCGTAGGGTTCATTACTTCAATGATGGTTTTTCCTCCAAAGTGCGTTGCCAGCACATTTGCCAGGAACAAACCGGTGCGGCGAAAGGATGGAGCCTCTGAGTCCAAGATGATTGCTGCGCCTTGTGGCAAGGGGGAGCCTACCTTGACCGTCAGAGCAGTCCTTGACCTGGGGGTCAATACCTTTGTTGCGTACGCACAAATTTCAATCCCGCTGATGGGATATTCCATGTCTGGGTCCATGGGAAGCCTACATCCATCACCCAAGACGATTCTCTCTTGTTCAAAATCGAACTCAATTTTTCCAAGTCTTCTCATAACGTCTGTTCCTAACAAGACCAATACAGGGCAATTATCTTGCACATTTACCACAGAACTTATCTTCTCTCGACCAATTTTTAGCCTTACATTTCCTGTAGCTTGAAAATTTAGGTCTCCCGAGAGAGCCTGGGCAGGTTGACCTTTGAAGGGTTGAAAATCCACTGAAGGGAGACTTTTTGCCATTTCTGTCGAAATGATGGAACACGTTGCTCCTGTGTCGAATAACGCTT
>JASAMX010003957.1:0-42678 GCA_030248175.1 Microlaimidae sp. YZB2_3 | reverse complement strand
TTTAAATATATAACTAGCCTTGAAAAATGCTCTAAGAATAGAGCAGGAAAAAGGGGCGATTTTTCCTCGGGCGTATGTTTAGACAGAAAAGATGTGGACTAGTCTGAGATGGACATTATGTGGACTATTGAAAATTTGCATTTGGTTTGGCCAGCTGCTCACTAAATAAAAATTTCGACCATATGATAATGATTTGTTTATACATTGATCTAATCACACAGCACTGTTGCATTTTTTTAGTTTGATAAAATGTCAATTGAAAAAATTATACTCACAGCAATCTTTGACAAGTGCGAAATCGCCATTTTTTCAATTTGAAGGTTATATTTGTATGTGTAAGAAACAACTATAAATTTAAAAAAGTGGCAATTTCGCGCTTGTCAAAGATTGCTGTGAGTATAATTTTTTCAACTGACATTTTATCAAACTAAAAAAAATGCAACAGTGCTGTGTGATTAGATCAATGTATAAACAAATCATTATCATATGGTAGAAATTTTTATTTAGTGAGCAGCTGGCCAAACCAAATGCAAATTTTCTATAGTCCACATAATCTCCATCTCAGACTAGTCCACATCTTTTCTGTCTAAACATACGCCCGGGGAAAAATCGCCCCTTTTTCCTGCTCTATTCTTAGAGCATTTTTCAAGGCTAGTCCACCACTTTTTTTGAATTAAATTAAAAAATAGCCTAATAAACTAGTTTTAACTGTGCAATGACATATGTTTATAATCATTCCGTTGCCGATATATACTTTTTAAAATAAAAAATAGTAATAAGAAGATGATGAATTTAAATTACGAAATTTACCCACGTTGTTTAATTATAGTTAGTGTGGTGGTAATGGCGCTCCAGAAATAGTTTCACTACGTCTTGTAGATATATTGGCGCGATGCCGAGCGCCCTTATATCGTAATTATAATTCTAAAGTAAAAATAATAATAAAAAAAGATGATGAACATGAATTACAAAATTTACTCACGTTCTCTAAGTATAGTTGGCGCGGTGCGGTGGGTTAAATTGTAGTGTGACACCTCCGACCGGCGCGTGGCGATCCCGCGCCACCGACGCTTATTATTTTTTTAATAAATAAAACTTGAATTAATTTTGTCATCAGTAATGCAAGAATTAAAAAAGTACTCTGTTGTTTTCGCAGATTTCCGCGCGGTTGAAGCAGATGGCGCTGGGAACTTGTTCCGTTTCTGCCACCAATTAAAACCGGTCTGCTTTTTTGTGCGGTTTTTATGAGGGGATGTTGGTTGTCTGCTCTGTACAATCCTTATTGTTGCCAAAAGGCTGCTATTGTGCGGTTGGATTATTTGTCTATTTTTCAAATTTTTTATTTTGATCAATAAATCGATAACAAAGACCTAAATCAAAAAAGTGCTTCCTAAGAAAGTTGCGTAATTCCTTCTTCTTTCTTATGAGCCCATGTTTATTTTTGATGAATCAGTAACGAATGAGGAATATAGCTTTTAAGGATGGAGCGTTGGAATAATGATGATAATAATAATAAGAAGAAGAAGGTTCTGAATTTTAAAATTTACCCACGTTCTCTAATTATGGTTGGCGCGGCGCCACGGGGCTAAATCGCCCCGTGGGGCTCCCCCGCCACCCATGATTATAGAAGATACCTTTAAGTTTGTACAACGCGCAAATCTTAACCAGTTAACGAAGATATTATTTTGTAATATTAAAAATATATTTTTGCAGATAAATACACAATATGACAGAAAAAAAATTAATTTGAATTCATGTGTTTTGAAAATTTAAACCAGGCTATTGTACCTACCTGTCACTACGGTATTTGATATTTTTGTTTATTTATTCCTATTTGTTTTTAGTGGTTTCTGATGAACGAAAGTAAAATCTTAGCTTTTGGTCTTCGTCAACTACTAACAAATTCGATTAGTTTTTGAACTTTCGTAAAAATCTGTTAAATATAAACGAATTGTAGTTCTTTAACTACTACTCCTTTAAACCCTTGGAAATTAATTTTTATTGTAAATATAGAAAAAGAGAGGGGCAAAGTGGGGTTTAACCCATTGCCTCAAACTTACCCCAGAAAAAATTAAGGGCCCCTCCCCTCAAATCTTTAAATTTTTTGAAATCTGAACCCCGCTCCACCACTCCCTTGACTCTACTAAACTCTATATTTTAAATGTTTACATCCAGGGCGAAAATTCCCTAGAAAGCCAAGAAGAAGGATTCGTACAATTTTTCAATATGATTTTTATACAATTTTTCTTTTATCTCAGTTTAACCAGATCCACAAACGCCTCAATAAAAGAAATAAACCCCCGATTCAGAATACTGGAAATTTAATTGTGATTATACTTAAAAAATTTCGAATAAGATTTATAACCTTTCATATAAATAACTTCGTCTGTTACCACATCACATAAACAGTTTTTGGCCAGCTGTTTATCCTGAGAAATTCCCAAAACAAACCAACTTTACAACAAAAATTTAAAAAAGCAAGAAATCTTTTTAATACCACTTAACATAAAATGGCTCGATTGGCAATAATTTGTTGTAATTTAGTTTTAATTATACAAAAATAATTAAGTGCAAGAATTCAATAAAATAAATCAATAATTCTGATAATAAACACTAATTTGCAAACTATTAAATTTAATATTAATAGCGAAATAAATAAGTTTCATTCAAACATAATAAAACAATCACAGATAATCAAGAAAATAAAACAATTTGAATAAGCTGAGTATATGCAAAAATATAACATAAAAATAAAAAAACATTTTAATTTATTTATCTGAGAAACATACATGAAGTCATTAAATTTTCGTTTATTATTGTGTTATATATTTTTGGTTATGTGCACCACGCAGAATTCTAAATACCCGATTTAAAATAACTGCTTTAGGTGGTATGTGAGTAGCTCTTTGCTTTTGCATACATTTAATTTTAATGTTACCAATTCTCGAGTTTACACAATAGCTTTTAAACAAAAATAATTTTGAATATACCTATAAAGCTTATCCTTCACATTAAAAATTAACATTTAATATAAAAACGGCACATATCAAACTTTCGTCTAGATTAACCTGAAATTTACCCAGCTTTTAGTACCTTTGCTCTTAATAAACTACAATATGGGAATTTTTTTTTAAATAACTAAATTGATGATAAACAAAAGCCGCACCATACTAGCAAAAATTTTTTCTAGGGGGCTCCCAAAATTTTAAAAGTAGAGAGGGGCTAAGCTAGGTTAAGGCTAGGCTAAGCGACGCTAGCCTAATTTTTAGGCTATGTACGGCTATGTAGGTGTACAGACCTCGCAGAGTCTGGAAATGATCCCTCCGGAATATTAGCAGCTGTGCCCCCACCCAAAAATGAAAAAAATACCCAAAATTATGGCGCCATTTCCGCGATTTTTTTGCAGTTTGGATTGGATAGGTACAGGTCTGGATTTATAATAATAGTAGTTTTCCTGATAATTTAAAACAAAACTTGATATATTTTATAATATAATGATATTTTTATATAAGGATAATTCATCTAATAATAATAGATTGGCTTTAGTTAGAACTAAATTTTATCACCACTGATGCATCACACATTTTTGAACCATAATGACCGGCCCAAAACTGGGTGTCTTTTCCACGACTACAGAAACAAATGTAGCGAACACCTGAGGGATAATGTATGATTGTATTTTCCACCTAAAAAATGTATCACTACGCTAAATGGTCATATAGGAGGGATGGTCAGGGTTAGGGGAGTAAAGGAAAAATATGCCAAAAATGGACATATTGGTGGGGAAAGCGTCACGCTTTAGGAAAGGGGGGTATACCGTATACCCACATCTCTCCCCCTCGGACACATATGATGAGTATTATTATTAGTAGAACAATAAAACGTTATTTTTTAAACATAAAATAATTTATTTCTTTCAAAGCAAAAATTTTTATAGGAAATAAAAGTTACCTTCTGCCATGTTTTGCCTTGCCATTGCTCTGTTACGATTTTTTGGTGAAAAGTATAAAGGGAGGTCTTTTTATCAGCAGCTAGTAAATCCACTTCTATAGTATATGTTGCACCACAGTCAAACCTTGCTGCCGTTCTGAAACAATATTTAAAAATAAAATTTGGAAACTTCACCATTTTTTTATCAAAATAGTTATTAGGAAGCGTTTAAGCACAGTTATTTGTCTGAACAGAAAAATAATAATTCGTAGTCATTAAACAATGAAAATAAAATCAAAATGAAAATTTGGCTCTTAACCGCAAAAATGTTGAATCAAAATAGGGATCGACAATGAGCGCAGCGAGATTTTCAAATCAGGCCGGATATAATCCAATCTTCGATCCGCCGGATTGGATATTTTACCCGATCGGGTCTAGTGAACCGCCTTCAAATCAGACCTGTGCACTGCCTCCCGGGGTTTTAGGTTTTTATGATTGGACAATCATAGATGTTTTTGGTCGGGTCCGCTAGGGAGGTCCATCTCCAGGTGGAAGGCCAAATTTTTTTTAAGGGGGGTGTACAGGAGGGTCGGGATAACCCTGGCTTTTTAGGAGGGGGTCGACCCCAAGTGCCAGATTTCAAATTTAAGGGGGAAGTCAGGGGGGGGTCCAATTTTTTAACAAAATTTTTTTAACTCAATAATTTAAGTTTTTTTAGGTCTAATATTGAATTTTATGTACTAAAACCGCCTATTTAGGCCTAAAAAGTATTTAGACACTGTTTTTAACTAAAAAACCGTGTTTTTGACAGTAAATAAAAAAATATACTTCCAAATTGGTCGGAAGGGGAGTCAGCCCCGCTAGGGGGGATCAGGCCGGACTGCTCTCGAGCTTTGGGGGGGAGGGGGGCCCCCTTGATTTTTTCTAGGGGGCTCCAAAATTTTGGCTCTGGGGGGAAGGGGGTGCACCCCCACTGTTTCCCCCCCCCCCCCAAAAAAAAACATCTATAAGGCCATTCCTCATCGGGGTTGGTGGGGGGGGGGCAATTTTTTTGAAACGGGGGCAATAAAACGGGGGGAGGCAAGCAGGGGAGAAAGAAATAAAAAGAAAAAATATGAGAAAAAAAGAAGGAAAAAAAACGACAAAAAAAGTGAAAATAAGGTAAAAAAAGATCGAAAATGGCTTAAAATGCATTGAAAGAGGGTAAAAACTGCAAAAATTTAGCGATGATGGTGTCATTATAGGTCAAAAATGGCGTTATAATTTTTGGGTACTTTTTCATTTTTTTTTGGGGGGGGGGAGCAATAAAACGGGGGTGGAAAATTCTACGTTGTATGCCTTTAAACGCTGGGCAGAATGCCAGGCAAGGGATTATATTGCTACGTTAAAACTTTAGAACCTTGCAAAATATAATGACTTCTAACTGTCTCCAAACTTCAGTTTATATAAACTCCAAAATATATAAGCTACTTAGGTATATACATGGGCAAATTGGTTTGGAATGGGGGGGGGGCGGTTAAACCCCAAATTAGGGGGAGGTTAAAATCCGAGAAACGCAAAACACCCATATAGTTTTTTTCTGGAGTCCATTTTACTCATATTGTTCTTGATTTTAAAGAAAAAATAGGTAAAAAAACGCTAGTTTTAGGTCAAAAAGTTCACCTAGTTTTACACCTGAAATTGGCGTTTTTTTACCTATTTTTTCGTCAAATCTGAATAACGATTCGATATGAGTAAATTGCACTCAAGAAAAAAAAAACGATATGGGTAAAATGCGTTTCTCAGATTTTAACCCACCCCCCCCCCCCTAAACCGGGTTTGACCCCCCACTTCGGACCAACTTGCTTATGTATGGTTTGTTTAGCTTCCATCCTTTCCATTTCCACTTGTGGCCCCATGTTTCACACGCAGCCTGAAATCCCCCTCTACCATGCCTTAAAAATGCTGGCTAAAACAGGTTGGTTGTTGTTGTTGTTGTATTACATGAAAGTTATCTTTCCTATGCAGATTATGCAAAGGGCAGGCGCTAAGATAAGCCAGGAGGGGCGAAAATGTTTCACCCCTATGGTTGAGACTCTGGTTAAAACGGTTGGTACCTTTCTGACACAACAATCTCCGGCTTTACAAAGTCCATTACTACGGCATCGATTCCCAACTGTTCCAAATCAAGCAATTGCTTTTTTTCGCAAGTTCCAAATGATGTGGCAAAACAAGAAGGAATCGGCTGGCCGAGTTCATTTATAACATTAGAACCACATGGCGGACGTTCCACTCGCCAGTAATTTCCTCCATTTTGTGTCAGGAGCCAGCCTGCGAATTCATCTAAAAAATTTTTTTATGTGGCTGATGTGGGCTGATCATAGGTTAATTCTATCTTACTTTCTACAAAGCTACTTTGAGGTCTTTCTGGAAAGTGTGGAAAATCGGGATCTTTTACATGCGATATCATATACACATAAAAAATTATATAACATCAACATGTATAGAAATGGAACACAATACTTATCATGAACAAAACAACCCAAAAATGACTGTAAACACAATGGATCGTAAACCTTAGCCATAGATGAATACGGTCACCGAAGCTAGGGTGTGTTTACCCCGGTAAATGACATTTCAAAATCTAGGAGGGGGGTGCTAGGGGGTCAACCCCCTTAGCTTTCTAGGGGGGTTCACCTTGGGTGAAGGATTTTAAAACCTAGAGGAGGATAGGTTTTTTATAAGATAATACTACATTTTATTGAATCAAAAGCGATATTCTGGTATAAAAAGGGTGTAAAAACATGAATTTGTGTTAAAAAATTCACTGGAAGAAAAATTAGTATAAAAAAAGTAATTAAAATTTTCTCGAGACGGGAGGGGGTCAGAATTTAAAATCCAGAGGGGAGGGGGGGTGATGGGTAAAAAATTTGAAAATTTGACGGAAGGGGGGGGGGGCTGGTTTTTTCTAGGGCCCCCCCCCCCAAATTTCGAAGCTAGGGGGGTAGATAGTGGACCCCACCCTACCCTCCTTGTTCATCTACGACCTTAGCTTTCTATTCAATGTAGACACGTGGCCAGAATTTCAGTTGGGAAAAAGCACTTTGGGAAAGAAAAATACGTGTCCCAGACGCGACGTGAAGCGCCGACAATTGGTGGTGTAGCAGCGCCAGCCGGCACAAAACTTCGGCCAGCGGTTCGTGATTGTTCTCTCAGCTGCCAGATTTTTTTTTGCAATATTTACTTGCATTGCACTGTTGTATCTACTCATAAATGGACAGCCTCCATAGGTGAGAAAGGGGGGGCAGGGTAGGGTCCACCCCCCTAGCCTCGAAATTTTGGGACCCCCCCTAGACGAAAATCTAGGGGCCCCCCCTCCCCCCAAATTTCCGAATTTTTTACCCCTGACCCCCCTCTAGATTTTGAAATCTGACCCCCCCCTCCCCCGTCGGGAAAATTTTAGGTACCTTTTTTATACTAAATTTTCTTCCAAAAACGTGAATTTTCATCACATATTCATGCTTTTACACCCTTTTTATACATGAATATGGCTTTTTATTCAATAAAATGTAGTATTATCCTATAAAAAGAACAATTATTAAAGTTATTATGGTTTAAAACTGTTTTGCTTTGGACACCGGACCCCACCTGACCCCCCTCTAGATTTCAAAATTTCGCACTCCGGGTCGACCCCTCCTAAAAAGCTAGGGGGGGTCCGGACCCCCTGGGACCCCCCTCCTAGAATTCAAAATTCGATTTACCCCGGGTAACCACCCCCTCCTCCTAGCTTCTCCGACCGTGCTCACCTATGACAGCCTCTCGAATTTTTTTTGGACGGGAGAAGTATACTCCACCTCACAAATTTAGTTGTCCCAAAATTTTTTTGGTATACCTCAAAAAATTCAATTCTCCATATTCAGCATTTGATCTGCCCAAATTTTAGAGAAAATTTTCGAGGCATCAGGTACCTCAAAATTTGGGGGGGGGGGGGCGTATATATTATAGATGTTTTTGGTCAGGTCCGCTAGGCGCTAGGGGAGGGTCCAGACCGGACCCCTTTAGCTTTTTAGTGGGAAACTACCCCGGGTGCAAGATTTCAAATTTAGGTGGGGGTCAGGAGGGTCTGATTTTTTTTAACAAATTTTTTTTTTAATCAATAATTTAAATGTTTTAAGGTTTAATATTGACTTTAAGTAGTAAAACAGCCTATTTAGTCCTTAAAAGTGTATTTAGACACTGTTTTTAACAAAAAACTGTGTTTTTGACAGTAAATAAAAAATTGTACTTTAAAATTGAGCGGGAGGGATGGAGGGGGGTCAGCCTCGCTGGGGAGGGGTCAGGCTGGACCGCTCTCGAGCTTTGGGGGGAGGGGGGCCCCTGGATTTTTTCTGGGGGTCCGAAATTTTGGCTCTAGGGAAGTGGGGGGGCGGTGGACCATACATTGACAAGCAGAGCTGTGCTCGCCTCCCCCCGGGGTTTTATTGGGGGGGGGGGCAGCAATTTCAAAACGGCGGGAGGGCACGGGGGGCAACTTTTTTGAAACGGGGTGGGGGCAATAAACCGGGGGGGCAAGCAGGAGAGAAAGAAGAAAAAAAGAAGAAAAAGAAGAAAAAAAGAAGGGAAAAGGAAAAAAAGGGCAAAAAAAGAGAAAACAAGGTAAAAATAGGTCTAAAATAGATTAAAATACATTGAAATAGGCTAAAAACTGCAAAAAATTCACGATGATGGCGTCATAATTTCATAGGTGAGAAAGGGGGGGGGGGGCAGGGTGGGGTCCACCCCCCCTAGCCTCGAAATTTTGGGCCCCCCCTAGACGAAAATCTAGGGGGGCCCCTCCCCCCAAATTTCCGAATTTTTTACCCCTGACCCCCCCTCTAGATTTTGAAATCTGACCCCCCCTCGGGAAAATTTTAGGTACCTTTTTTATACTAAATTTTCTTCCAAAAACGTGAATTTTCATAACATATTCATGCTTTTACACCCTTTTTATACATGAATATGGCTTTTTATTCAATAAAATGTAGTATTATCTTATAAAAAGAACAATTATTAAAGTTATTATGGTTTAAAACTGTTTTGCTTTGGACACCGGACCCCACCTGATTTCAAAATTTCGCACACCGGGTCGACCCCCCTAAAAAGCTAGGGGGGGTCCGGAACCCCCTGGGACCCCCCTCCTAGAATTCAAAATTCGATTTACCCCGGGTAACCACCCCCCTAGCTTCCCCGACCGTGCTCATTTATGCATAATTTTATTGTACTTTTTTTATTTTTTGGCGAAGGAGGCAATAAAACGGGGGGGGGGGGGGGGCAAATCCTTCAAAAAAGCGGGGGGGGGGGGGCAAAAAAATCATCCAATAAAGCGGGGGGGGCATTTCCAGATCGTGCACAGGTTTGGGCGAGTTGGTCCGGAGTGGGGGGTTAAACCCCAAATTAGGGGGGGGGTTAAAATAAAATCCGAGAAACGCATTATACCCATATCGTTTTTTTTTCTGGAGTGCATTTTACACATATTGTTTTTCGATTTTGAAGGAAAAATAAGTAAAAAAACACGCTAATTTTAGGTCAACAAGCCCTTTTAGTGCATTTTTGAGCTTTTTATTGCTTAAAACATTCATTTTGACCTAAAAACTTAAGTTTGGAAGCAGTTAGAAGTCATTTTAAAGACTTTTTTTTCATTTTTTTTTTCAAAATTGAGGGGGTGGCTAACCTTTTCTCCCCCCCCACTTCTGAGTGAGGGGTTAAACCCCTCTTCTCAGAATTTGGGGGGTTAACCCCCCGTGCCCATGTACGGGGTGGACCCCTCTGCCCCCCCCCCCCCAAAAAAAAAACTTTTATGGGGGTGTGACAGAGTTCAATTTTTTTGGGTAGTAAGTATAGTATAACCAAAAATATATAATATACCGAAAAATGTGCAACTCTTATATAAAAAAAGTACAGAAATAAGGTGCCTTTATAATGAGCCTCTCCATTTAAATGACACTCTCCACTATAATGGCATAGTAGCCATTTTAATTCGGCGAGTTAAAATGGAGAGGAAGCTATTATAATAGCCATTTATTGACTTAATTTCACTTCATATATACTCACAAGTCTAATACTGTCCGGGCCGCACAAGTTTCCCCGTGTTGGTTTAATACTGTCCAACACGCAGAAACTTGTGCAGCCCGGACAGTATCAGACTTGTGAGTATATATGAAGTGAAATTAAGTCAATAAATGGCTATTATTATAGCTTCCTCTCCATTTTAACTCGCCGAATTAAAATGGCTACTATGCCATTATAGTGGAGAGTGTCATTTAAATGGAGAGGCTCATTATAAGGGCCACCTTTTCTGTACTTTTTTATATAGGAGTTGCACATTTTTCGGTATATTATATATTTTTGGTATAACTACCCTGCCGGCCTATGGTTTGACCTTCGACCTAATTTTCTTAAACTATAAAATATGCACGTTTAGGTAGATAAGCAACATTGATTATCATAGGCCAAGCCAGCACACCGCCTGCCATTTATGACATACACTAATTGAATAATCCTTCAAAAAAACTGTTTTATACAACTCCTCTTATTATAATTAACCATTTTAATGCAATGTTAAACGCGCACAAAGCAAACACTTGCAGCAATGCTCAGTTTGGCATTAATAAAGCATTTAAATTAAAATTAGTTTACCATTAGCATTCCGCATTTGATTTGCTATTGTTGCACTATTATTTAATTCCTCATCGTCTTCTTGATTTTCAGAGTCATTATCCGAGTCAGATTCGGTAGACATACCTAATAGGTACAGGTAGAAGTCCCATACGTGTATCAATTATCGATTTGACAGATCCCAAAGTAAATTACACTTATAAACTTATAAACCACATGTTGTATACCGTTAAATTTTAGGGAGATTTTTGATAATAAAATTGTTTCTAAGGTGTTATAAAGGATAGGTGCGTGGGCATAGGGGAGGTCAGGCTCAGGCAAGTCCGCAGCCAAGGGGGATTGATTAATTCCCCTTCAAATTCTGGGAAGGCAAAAAATTTTGTAGAAGTCTCCTTTTTGGTTTTTTTTTAAATTAGAAAAAAAAATTTTTTTTCTTAATCACTTTGAAATGTATTAAAGCTATCTAAAATTCATAGATAACAGTGATTTAGGATTATGAAACATTTTCATGATCCTAAATGCTTCGGTTACTTACTTTATAAGCGTCTTCTTCTATTACCCACCCGGTGGAAGAAATTGTAAAGGAATTCGCAACGAGCAATAAGAAGAGAAGAACAAACTTTGGATATTAATAACTGCAGCATTTACTATAAAAACTTAATCAAACTAAAGATTAAATAAAGATTTTTTTATTTAAAAAAAAGTTGTTTTTTTTCAATCAAAATAATAATATCTTAAAACTATTTAATTATAACTTTTATTGTTGTACGGTATCTAAAAACAAGAGAAAATAAATAAGAATTCTTTACTTAAATTTAGGTTTCCTGAAGCCTTTTAAGAGCTTAAAATTAAAAAGTTTCCAACCCCGAGGGGGCATTCTGAGCTCCGAACCTATCTGAAAAGGCTCTGCCCTTTGACCCCGTTGGGGGACTCCCGCCCTAGTATGTTTCGTGTTTTCTAGGCTCTGAAATTCCGATGTTCTGGAACTCTGATCTATGAATGAGCGATTTCAAGGTTGTTTAGGTTTAAAATATGTTCCAAATATTATAATATTAGCATTTTAGGGCTATTTTTATTGTTTTTAATATTTTTTTTTTTAAAAATTATTTTACAAAAAATTTTGACAAAATAATTTACGTTATTACTTTTTTATTAATTGTGAAATTAGTACAAAAATTGGGCGGAGTTCCAGAGGTCCAGGGTTGTTTCCGAGCTCCGAACAGCATACCTTCACTTCGCAGCTCCGGAGCTTGGAGCTCCGGGTAACCCACTTGTATGCTAAAAAATACATTCGGGCGGTTTTCTAACAAAAAATTAAGGCACTTCGACAGTTGTGAACGCATTTTTTAACCAAACTATATGCAAATTATTTCTTACGTAAGACTCATCCTTTGATCAAAAAAATTGTGTTTTGTTTTGTGTTTTTGTTAACTGAAAAAATGTCGTTAAAAATCCCAAAAGGTAATAAAATTTAAATTAAACTTTAATGAAAAAATTTTAAAAACATCCGTAGTAAAACGTAATGTAATGGTTGTGAAAAACTGTCAGAAACAGGTTTTTTATAATATGTATACAAAAATAAAATTGAAGACGCGCTGAAATTCAAAAGACTGTACGCAACTCTCAAATATCGCAAATATCTGTAAATATTTTTGAAAGATTGGCTAAAATTATTTTTTAATATGACTTAATTATATGGTTTTGTATATTTATTATGTACAAAAAAGACTGCATCATCGGATAACATTGTGTTTTTGTGTGTAGAAAAATGAAATCCCGTTTGCTACTACTATGCTGGATTTGTTTCTTTATTAAAAAAATTGAGAGCAAATCAACTGACGAGAATGAACTGGAAAAAATAAGTTATTGTATGCTTTTATGTTTCTTTGTATTTCTGAATTTTTATATTGTAGTTTTGTTTTATTTGTATGTTTAAGTTTTTGTAAGATTGGGATTTGCGTTGTGGTGTTTTACGATATCAAAAAGCTATCAAGCTGACTGTTTTATAATTTTTTGGACGAAATAATATTATTGCTTCAAATTTAAGTTTACATATAATTAGATATACAACTTTATAAATATTAATATTAAAAAAATAAATTTGTATAAGTGAAATGCGATGAAAATCGGTGAATAGAATAATTTGTTAGGTTTAACTGCTGCACGGTAATTGAGACGGATAATAATAAATTGTCTGATTTATACTGTTTTGTTAAAATATTTTTATTAATATCAAAAATACTAATATACCGAAAAACGTACAATTCTTGTATTAAAAATGGTGCCGCATTCTACCATTATAAAGGTACAGTGTCCTTGGAGCGGTCAGCAGTATTTAGAGTATTTAGAGCCATCGAAGGAGTATTTTTAGGAAAACAGGGCGGCGGAAAATGGAACTTGAAACAAAGTAAAAAATTGATTCGGGATTTGACTTAGGCTTTTACTTAGGCGTAGGCATAGGTTTTAGTAAGTTCACGTTTTTTGCTCTAAGTTTCTATTTAGAACTCCAAGTTCCTTATCTTCGGCTCCAAGTTTCAGGTCTAAGTGCTTTGGGTTCCAACGACCTTTAAACCGTTATAATGGAATATACTTTTGGAATAGTCCATAAAAATGGCACACCTTTTTATACCATTAATTGCCAATTTTCTTTATATTCGCGTGATTCTAAATGAAATATGTCATATTTTTCTCGCGAAAAAACAATTCCATTTCAACTCACAAATTAAATGATTAATGTAATTATAATGACATACTTTTTTATAATTCACCTTAAATAAAATTGGAAAGTGTGCCATTAAAATAAGAATGCTATATTTAAATGAACCATTTTAAATTTTGCCAAATAATGGCATATGCTAGGGCTGTTTCTTTGAGCTGCTTATTTTTGGGTGGTACACTATTATACATTTTTGATTGAACTCTTAATAAACCAAAATAATATAGTTTTTATAGGGTTTTATATAAAGATTTTTATAGCGTTTTATGGTCGAACAAATCTTTTCTCCATATATACGTATTTATATTATTTGTGTTTAGTTTGAGAGTGCGTTTTAATGCTGGTCAAATAAATCTACATCATTTTTTTGCAACAATTTTATTTCAATTAGTTTAGGCGGAGTTTCTACTTTAAAATAAGGTTTTTTAGAAATAAATCGTTTTAGAATAAAATATTTCGCTTGATTTATTTGTAATTTTAGGTATCAAAGCTTTTAATTTTTGCCTCATTACTCAGGTTTCCTTAGTAAATTCCAAAAGTCAGCACATTTAAAAAAATGTAAAATTCAGTTAATTATAAATTAAATTAATTCAATTAATTAGATAATTTATCTACCATCATTGAAAGGGCATAAGTCGTTTTAATTCTTAACCGATATGCATAATTTCAATATTTTTGAATAGCTACATTAATACTGCGCGTAATCAGATTAACCATTGAAAAGTGGAAAATTAAACTTCCGCATATTTTACACGACCATTGTACTTAAACAACCAAGGACGAGTATACTAATTAATCAAGACAAATAATTGACAGTTTAGTAATCAAATAGACGAATAGAAGAATATTAATAGTGTTTTGGAAAAAAATTGCTTGGATAACAAAATGCTAAAGTTTAAAATTTGCCAGATATTAAATAATTTTGTTTACCAAAACGGTGGAGTCGATAAAAGTGGATAGTATTTTGAAGGATATTTAACAATTAACTATTTGCTTTTTTCGAATTAAAAGAAAAAAAAGAAAACTTTGTTTTTTTATAAGTTTTGAAAAACTAAGATTATATATATATATATAAGCGGTTTAAATATTTGCTTATTAAAAATAAATATATGATGGAACACAGTACGAAACAAAATTAATAAGTTTTTTGTACCACGTGACTGGGCAGCCATATTTTTTAATCCTGATTGCAGTTAAGCCAAGTTTAAAACTTAAGTTCTATGGCCATTTCTCAAAACGTTTCAAATGATAACCAATTCGAAAATTTTTGCGATATATAACCTAAAAATTTAGATCTAATCTAAAAATTATGACCAGTACAACAAAATTTCATTTGCTGTTTTAAACTATCAAGGTATATTTTGGAAAAATATTGTTAGTAAATTATTACAAAATTTTATTTTTAATATTTTTTAGACGAATGCCCAAAATCCGGCTCTTACTTGGCGCAAATTCGGTCTAAATACTACACCAATAAAAATTTAAGACTGTGGAAATTTAGATGTTTACAGTTTGATAAGGTGAGTATTTATGTGTTATATATTTATAGATTATATTATATTGTGTGTTATATATTTATAGATTATTTATAAATTGTTTCTTGTTTGTTTTTTGGTACCCAATAGCGATAAAGAGTAAGGCTTGTACAATGGCAGATAGATACTTTAACGTTTACCTGCATTGTAGAAAAAGTTTTGTCCGATCTACAGTATTCTTGGATTGTTCCCTAGGGCTAGGAGAGTTCAAGAAAACCTAGTATAACATAGGGCACTCCGATAATAATCCTAGAATATTTTTAACTATCCTACAAATGTACTTATGTTTTGAAAAAACAAGAGAAACAAAAAAAAATTTACCAAATGGCTTTCTGTTTATTGTTTTGTTTTTGTTTATTTTGCCCGTTTTAAAATTGAATATGACAGTTAGAAAAGCCTTATAACCGTCTCCCTCGGACTTTCCACGTGCATGGCTAAACAATTATTAGAACCCGGATTGAATATTTCGTCGTTGCTACGGAAAAAAAGAGCCACAAATTGTATAAAATACATGTGACTCTGACTCATTTTCATTTACAAACAACACGCTATTAACTACAGAATGAGTCACAGTCACGTGTATTTTATAATGACAGTGGCTCATTTTGCCGTAGTAACGACGATTTGGTCGTAGGCAGGTAGGCAGGCAGGCAAACCCATATAAAAGTCGACCAACCGTCAAGAGTCTAAAAGTAACACCATTAGTCATGAGGACTAATGTAAGGTCGATAAAACTTTGCATTCCGAAAAAATACCACGGTGTTTTAGGCCATAATATGTGCGAGATTACATTTCAGAATGCGACCACGGAAGCGGAAAAATGTATTATGATCGCAGCCCTCAGGCACCGCAATTCCAGCCTGGAGGTCACTTGCCCGCAAGAGCACGGCTATATTGCAGGAATGGGCAAATGGTATAACACCGAAACCAACTTTACCTTGTAAGATTTGAGATTTTTATTAAGACTGCGTTTAAGTGTGCGGGAGCACTGGAAAATATTATTGGGCCTGTGAGTTTTTTTGGAAAATTTTTTTAAAAATTTTTACCTTCCTAACTTAGCCAAATTAAAGGAAATTAACCTTTGTCCGAATTTAAAAATTATTAAGCATTTAATATTTGAAGCAAGCTTTTAGAATTTTATATGTTTTTGAATAAAATATTAGTATTTTATTTGGGAAATAAAAAAATAGTGAATATTCTGAAAAAGAAAATTTGAATCTTTTAATAGGTTTTTTTTTTAATCTTCTGTAAAAAAAGTACCACCATTTTTAATCGAGTTTGAAAAAACGTCACAACGAATGTAGCATATAATAAAGCTAATATATGCTACAACGAATGTTACAATGTATGTGTTATAATGTACAATGTATCTGTTTGATTACAATGTATCTGTTACCCATTTTTTGTGTGATATTTTTTGAAAGAAATAAAAAGAAAAGTCGCTATTTTTTACAACTTCTTGGTTATTTTCGAAAAAAAAACGGCTATGCTAATGAACATTAATAAATATGGACAGGAATAATAATGCTACATGTAATTAAACTATCCAATTTTTAACCCTTTTTCAGATTATATGTTAAAAAATTTACACTATACCACAAGATTCCAAAACAATTATAAAAAATCGTTAAAAAATCCGAATTTATTTTTACAAGATTTTAGTTAATTTGTTTAATCTAGAAACGCAAATGCGCAAAACGCACGCACAGCAGTTATATTCGACTGACTTGAATTGATTAGTTTTAATTAGCGCCAAATAAAGGGATTCTTTTGAAGAGGTGAACAATCGATACTTTGTGGTAAAATGGTTCATTATAGATACCGATTCAAATGTTGTGAGCACGAAGAAAAGATAATTTTTCAGAAGTCCTGCTTCACCACAAAATTGGTGGATCCGCTGAAAACGGCCGGAGCCGATTTGACCGGTGTGGGACCGATAATCGCGCTTTATGCAAATTATGACATTTCGTCCGGGTATAATTATCATTGTATAATTAAATGAAAATTTTTCTTCATATACATGTAGTGTAACACACAAACCAAAGGCCTTTTAAAAACTTTATTTATTATTATTATTTATTGAGTTTATTAAGACGTTTCGATTTTGTACAATAATTTATCACCAGTAACGAAAATAAATTAGAATATAATTACTTTGGTTGATACCGTATTTTTTTCAGCGGCGTTTTTAATTGTTAAAAAAGCAATATAACGTTAAAATTGGTGTGTATCTTCGAAGTGTTAATACGAAGTGTTTTTACAGAGGCACATAATTTAAAAATAAAAATACGTTTTGAACGTTTTTTTGCGGGTTTATAATTTATGAGTGGTAATATTTGTGAGACATTAGAGTATAAAAATATATCAGTATATAAAAACAAATAAAAAACAACAAAAAATCACTTATATAAAAACTTCAAAATATTTTAGGGATAGGGCGTGGTACTTTCGGACTTGTACGTTTTTAAAACGTTTGAAGCTTAGTAAGTCTTTTTTTTTTGCTGAACCTACCTAGCATAACAAAAATTGGGTCGGCGGTCCCACTACGAAACAAAGTTCCTCTCAAATTAAATGCAGTTTTTCATATTATATTTGAAACTGGAAATACTATATACAAATAAAACATCTACTTGAAAAATTTTAGTGATCTTTTTGTATTTAATTAAGCATCACAAAATTTTTTTTTTTGATTAACCAAAAAAATTTACATATGAAAAACTTTAGTTACGCTTAATATAGCTCTAAATAATGGTCAAAAGTTAACAAAAATATTCGAAATAGTTTTCATTATAGTTGTTTAATCTCCAATTTCGAAAAAAATTGTAAAAATTATTGGTTTCATAACGAATTCTGATTTCGCGGCGGGACCGCGGACCCAAATTTTTGTAATGCTAGGTAGGTCCATTGTGAAGAATTTTGTAAAGCGTTAAAAATATTTAATGCAAAAAGTTTAAACAATACACTGTTTTCCTTTAAAATTTACTTGGGGACACAGAGCTGGGGTTTTGTGAGATTATCAATAAAAGACTATAATTATTTTTTTTGTAAATATCAGAAAGTTTAAAACTAAATCTCAAATCGGTCGGATAGTTTTTGTGTAATAAATAGAATATAACTTTTAAAATATTATGATTTTATTTTTATTAACTCAAATTGGCTGCAAGTTTTAAAAACTCTATTCATTTAAACTAAAGGCTTAGGGTCGATAAACCGAGGAAACTTGTAGCCAAAAATAAAAATCACTAAAACCTGTTCTTAAGCCTAAGCGAAGCCTGAAAAAAGGTCCGAAATTTTCCGACAGCTCTAAGTTCCCTATTTTGCGGCTCTGAAGACCCCGTAGCGAGAAATCGACAGTGTTTTATGAAAACTTTGCATAATGCATCATCGCTCCAGGTTGTAATCTTTACTGACGATGTGACGGAAATCTAACATGAAAGGGGTTTCCAATTGCGCCCTGAAAATAATGTTGAAGTTGTAGCGCAGAGAAAAATCACCCGTCTAATTTATTCAAAAATAAAAGATTGAGTCTTGTCGGACAGTGAAGTAGAAGCGTTAGACACGTCTGCTGTTTTAAAATTGCTGAAACCTAAATTTAAGTCTACATCTTAAACGAAACCTAGCCTCGGTCGCTTTATTTAAGTCTTCCTTCTTCCATAATCTTTCGATATTTTGAAGTTACCTACTTTGGTTTGTAAGTATTTCATATCATCAAAACAGTCTTAAACTCTTCTTTCTGGGCATTATTTATGCAAGTTTTCCATTTTCAATTCTGTTCACCTATTCATTACCATTTTTGTGTACTTCTCACTTTCCATAGCGATAGCCCGTACGGTTTTTAGCCTCCAGAGTATACTACCGCTTTCCCACTTACCAAAGAGCTTACTACGGGGATCCCAGAAGGGAATTCGAAATAAAAACCCAGTGTCGTCGCGGTAAAGCGGTAACCCGAATCGACGCTCCCTTCGGTGTTCACAACACGGACCGCCCATTCTGGATCACGTGCTCACTTGTCCACGAAGAGGTAATTCGCTTATTTTTCATACTAGCCTTGAAAAATGCTTTAAGAATAGAGCAGGAAAAAGGGGCGATTTTTCCCCGGGCGTATGTTTAGACAGAAAAGATGTGGACTAGGCTGAGATGGACATTATGTGGAATATAGGAAATTTGCATTTGGTTTGGCCAGCTGCTCACTAAATAAAAATTTCTACCATATGATAATGATTTGTTTATACATTGATCTAATCACACAGCCTTTTTGCATGTTTTTTAGTTTGATGAAATGTCAATTTAAAAAATCATACTCACTGCAATCTTTGAGAAGCGCGAAATCGCCACTTTTTCAATTAGAAGGTTATTTTTGTATGTGTAAAAAACAACTATAAATTTGAAAAAGTGGCGATTTCGCGCTTGTCAAAGATTGCTGTGAGTATGATTTTTTAAATTGACATTTCATCAAACTAAAAAATATGCAACAATGCTGTGTGATTAGATCAATGTATAAACAAATCATTACCATATGGTAGAAATTTTTATTTAGTGACTCCCTTCGGTGTTCACAACACGGACCGCCCATTCTGGATCACGTGCTTACTTGTCCACGAAGAGGTAATTCGCTTATTTTTCATATGTAGTTTGCTTGATTGGACATCTAAAATACGGACCGCATAATTCTGCGTCAAATACTTACCTGTCTAATTTTAATATATGCACTTTATTGATTGGACGAACACAACACGGGCCCCCATTCTAGATCACGTGCTCACTTGTGCACGAAGGGGTAATTCGCTTATTTTTGATATATTTGTTGATTGGACGTCCACAATACGGACCGTTCATTCTGGGTCACATGCTTGCTTACTCGTTTATTTCATTAATTATCCACAATACGGACCGTTCATTCTGTGTCACATGCTTGCTTACTCGTTTATTTCATTAATTATCCACAATACGGACCGTTCATTCTGGGTCACATGCTTGCTTACTCGTTTATTTCATTAATTATCCACAATACGGACCGCCCATTCTGGGTCACGTGCTTACTCACCTGTCTAATTTCAATATAAAGTTTACTTTATTGATTAGACGACCACAACACAGACCGACCATTTTCGAGCACGTGCCATTACCTGTTCACAATACGGACCTTCTATTCTGGGTCGCGTATTTGTTCACTAGTTTATTTCATTGAACGTCCACAATACGGATCGCCCATTTTGAATTAAGTGCTTGCTCACTCGTCCAAAAAGGTAATTCCATAATTTTTAATATGTATTTTATTCATTGGAAGTTTACAATATCGACCGCCTATTTGGGATCACGTGTTTTACTTTCTCGTAAATTGGTAATTCGCTTACTTTTAATATGCCTTTTGTTGATTGGACGTCCACAACCCGGACCGCCTATTAACGTGGTCAGTCGTCTAAAAAAAATAATCTGCCATTGTTTTTGATATGCCTAAGAATTTAATTTTGGCAATGAAATTTATGAGCAAACGTATTGTATATTATTTTAGATACATATGTGAGAGAGTAAATTAGCACGTACACAGAACAGAACTGGATTTAAAGAATCTATATCGTAGAAGTAGAGAAAACAACAAAATAACAAACAACACCACATATTAATTATTTTTTTATTTTTAAGGAAAGTTTGAAGTGCAAAAGTTTTCGCCCTTACTTCAGATGGCCCGAAAGGTTTGACAACGGCTCTTTTATGGCGCCTCAAAATTGGACAGAAGAAGGATGCGAAAATCAGGAAGTGCTCGTCGCAATACAATCTAAAATCGTTGACGAAACCAGAAGGTATTTTAAAACAAACAACTAATAAAATACAAAACTAAAGTATTCAATTAAAAACAAAAAAAAATATTATGTTTTATTGATAATTTAAGAATGACACTTATTTGCAGTTGTGTGCTTTTCGTTGTTTTTTTAAAGCGCGTGAAAGACGATCGAAATTTTCTACATAGGAGCACTTACAAGATATGTATATAAGGTACGGGGTCTTTTGAGCCACAAGCAAAACACTTGGATCCATAAGAACTGCAAGTCATGAGCAATGAGAACTTGGAGCCTTTAAGAAAAAAGTTGGTTTGGGTTTAGATTTTGCTTAGGTAAACGTTTTAGCGATTTTTACTTTTGGCTCCAAGTTAGTTAAGTTCCCAACTTAGGGCTCAAAATTCCACACCTGCGGCTCCAAGCTCCCTATTTTTGGCTCCAAGATTCAACTCCAAGTTCTCAAGACCCATGGAGCCTAAATCGTATATAATGCTATATGAAGAAACCTCGATTCTTAAAGAAAAAAGTCTAATCTAAGGTTATAAGATTTTTTCTGTTAATTATATTGTGCATTTAATTTATTGTAGTTTATTTTAGTTTCTCTAATTACTTTTTTATTGTTTTCGTTGCTTAGTTTTTGAGTTTTTTGTGTTCATATATTATGCCACCTATCTTTCATCACCATTATATTCAGCTTTTTTCTCAATGTCTCAAAGCCCACAGGAATTATATAAGTTAATGTCCAGGAAAACTAGGCAGGAAAAAACCGTCTTTTACTAATAGAATGTACAAAAAATAGGTGAAACCTTTAGTCTCTACCCACAGTATTCGGCTCATCTGTAAATTTGCACAATCACTCGTTGATAGTTTTAAATGATAACTTTATAATTTGCAATATTATGGTGTCGGTGTTGACAACACACTAAGGTCCAGCCCATATGTACTTCACTGGTAAACGCCCTGCGCTTACCAGTTGTTTGAATTTAAACTTCTGTTGTTTTTTTGGCTCTAATTTCCTTTAGTTTCAACGATCCCATATTGTTGTCGGTGAAACAAATTAATTTTGTTTTGTTTTGTGGGGTAATTAACTTAAATTCGGCCAGCCTTAATTTCGTCCACCGGCTTTTATTTTTTCCATGCGGAAAATAATAAAATGAACTACATGATATGACTAGATGACATGACGATCTATCTAGCCAAGTAACAGCCGTAGGCCGAAATTAAATTTGGCCGATTTTAAGTCAGTTACCCTAATTCTATATGATTTAGATTCGGTTTCGGCTGCTGCCAGCTCCGAAGGAACCAGCTGAATACGTCAACGTGTTATTACGAGCAGATCAGCAATGAAGACACTGGGGATTGGGTGGCACAAGTTCCGGAGGGCTTTGTTATGCGGGGAATATCAGGCACCTACGACACCCGCTATTCGTATAACTAAAATTATCTTTTACTGCGAATTATTATATTATAAAATGCTATATGTATGATCTAACTTTAATCTTACATAAATTTAATGCATAATTCATTTTGGTTGTATTATAAAGCAATAAAGCGCCTAAAACAATTTTATTTTTTCCAACAATTCACGCGTAAATTTAAAAAAAAATTTAAATTTAAAACCTTTTCAAAAATAATTTTTTAAATATCTTTTTTTAGAATTAAAATTATAAAATCAAGAAATAAAAGAAATTTTGGTCAAGCCAACATAACAAAAAATTAAATTTAATTCAACATTTTCTGAAATTCTACGCACAATTTTTTCAATTGAGAAAAAGTTAGATGTTATTTAATGATAAATTTATATGACGAAATTCATATTAGAATTCATACGCAAACATAATTTGTGTTGAAAAACTGGAAACCTCAATTAATGCAAAAATCTTAAAAAACGAATTTTATGTAGTAAAATTTCTAGGATTTTGCCGTATTTGCTAAATCAAACAAAATTTTTTTTCCAAAATAGCTTCAAAAATAGAAACTACGATGAAAAAAGTTTTTTATAAAAGATTTAAATTTAACGATTTGCTACGTCTCAAAATAAACTGGAGAGGGACGAAATGTACAGCATCCAATTTTTAAACGCCTGCTACAATCTTAATATAACTTTTTTAAATTGATAGTAGACCAAAAACTATCAGTTAAGAACAGTACGGTTTTAGTAGTGTAAAACAGGAATATATGCAAAAAAAGTGTTTAATTGTTTTTATACACTTTCGTTTAGGGACCGAATCAACATAGCTCTTGAATTTTGTGAGCTACTCCAAGGGGAAATTACTACTTCAACCACGATGACGACCACAACAACAACAACCACAAAAAACGAGGCCACCACCACACCTCTCGCCACAACAACTGCAGCTGCCACAACAACTGCAGCTGCCAAAACAACTGCAGCTGCCACAAACACGGCTGCTACAACAACTGCAGACCCCACAACAATTACTGCTGCCACAACAACTACAGCTACCACAACAACAACTGCAGCTGTCGCAAGCACCGCAGTAACCACAGTGGATGCTGTGCAAAGCAATGGAAACTGCAGATACGTGTACAGCGCTGACGTGACCAAGGCCATTCTCAGGAGGCGCTACCAGGAAATAAAAATGGGGAGTTTAGAAAACTGTGCCAAGCGCTGCCAGTCCCTCAGCTTCTGTTCCAGCTTTCTCTACGACGATCAAGGGGTCTGCGGGCTCACCTATGAGAAAGCCCGCCACTGCAAATCCAAAGACTACAAACCTTTCAATAGTAGCGTTTTCAATGAAACTGTGAAAATTGTCTGGTTCGCCTGTTTTGCTTGTTAACACAATTTGTGGAATGATTTAGGCAATCCAAACGAGGGTGGTGCAGTTGGGTAATAAATAAAAACTGCGGAGATTATGTGATAACCAATCAAAACAATGTCATTTATCATGATTTAAAATCATCAATTAATAATAATCAAGATTTTCAACGTGAACATTCTAAGTCGTGATCATATGCCACCCTCTTTTTTTATTCACGGAACAACTGCACCAACAACGTTGGGCTTACCTGTAGTACTTGCACTGTTAATATATAATTATAGCATTATAATTATATAATCGACCAAAGTTACATAAGGATTAATTTGCATACAACAGGATTAAATTTACAATACATCCTTTGGAATATGAGTTCAGTGGTTTTTACCAAAAAACAATCATTGTACATACGGCAAGTGTACCATGATTGTACTGAACTCAAAACTCTAAAGAATGTATTGCAAATTTAATCCTGTTGTATACAAATTATTCCTTATGTGACTTTGGTTTATTGTATTACTATAAAACAACCATAACCTTATAATTTCACTCTTTCTTGTCATTGTTGTGTTCTGTAATATAACTATATAATAATAACATTATGATTACATAAATATAGTACTGCAATTATATAATTACAGTATTGGGATAACTACATAATAACAGTATTATGATCCAAGTACAGTACTATAACCAAAAATATATAATAAAGGAAAAATGAGACACTTAGAACAAACTGCTTGAACACAAAGGTCCCATTTAAATGGGACCTGTTTTTTCAAGCACTTTGCTCTAAGTGTCTCATTTTTCCTTTATTATATGTTTTTGTAACTATTAATATACTATATAATTTAATCCAATGTTGTCTATGTTGTGCTCGTAGCACTATAAATATAAAATGACAGTACTAAAACCAAAAATATATAATACTATTAATATAGAGTATTATATATTTTTGTTAAAACTATATAAAATCCCAGTCTTTTCTAAGTTGTGCTCGCGGCATCATAATTATATAAATGTTGTCCTTGCACTACTATAATCATATAACAAAAGCAGTACAACTATGCACAACAATACAGTACTGTAACTATAGAATTACAGAACTATAACTAAATTATAACAGTACTGTATCTATATAGTTACAGTACTATATAATAAACTAGTATACTATACTATATAATTTCCTCTGCCGTATTTCTGCATTACTTCTGCAGTACTTATGCAATATTTCCGAAGTTTTCATACAATACTTCTGCAGTACGGGCAAACATAAAAACAAAGAAAAAGGATTAAATAAAATGCTACTCTAAAAATGCAGCAGATTTTTTGCTCATTTAAAAATTCTGCAGTAGATTTTTTAATTCGTTATAATGACTGTTTAATTCACATAAAATTAACCGCTAATTCTTCAAATATTATAATATAATTCAATATATTTTTCTTAATATAATTTTACTTTAATATCTTAATATAACATAAAAATTATTATGTTATCTTAATATAACATAATAATTAAGGCCTAAAAATTCAATAGTATTAAATAACTATAAAAAAGCTATTAAATGTGTTCACAAATTTGGGTTGTGGTTAATCTAAATTTTAATCAAGATGGTTTGTGTGAAAATTAAAAAAATAATATATTAAAATTAAAATGCAATTTAAAATATTTTGTGTTAACTTAAAGTGTAGTTAATTTTAATTTTTAACTATTAGGTTTTTAGATTATTCATTCTATAAAATTTTTTTGTTATAAATGTTATAAATCGTTACACGACATTATAAAATGCAAACTGTTGGTTGAATATAAACAGTAAACATACTAAATAAAACATCGAAATAAGCAAATAAATAATCAGTATTTTTAAAATCTTTAGTCGTTTATTGGGCGAAAAACTCTCCATAACGCGGAAGAAAAATGCGGCAGGATCGCTCTACATGAAGAGTTGCTCTACATGTTTCTATGACACAAAGGGTCACAATCAGTATACAATCAACGTGACTATTAATCATTACATTTATATTATTTGTGTGATAAGTGATAAAAATACGATTACTAGTATTTTTCGACTTTTCTGACTCATTGTGTCATGGTGACGATGATATGCATTGCTGATATTGTCACTTCGCACTCCTTTGTACACTGCGTGAATCGCAACTTAACTTTACAATCCGCGAAACACAAAGGGTTAATCGATCAAAGTCACGTAACAAATAATTTGCATAAGCATGGTTGGCACGCAGCTGATTGGTCTTCCGTATGATGTTTATTTCAATAATAGTACGTTAAGATTAAAGCAGAGCTGCGGAGCGCTAGAGATAAGTTCCCTAAATAAGCGACTTTAAGTTTATTTACATAGGCTAGAAATACATTTTAAAGTATTCTACCTGCATTTTTGGGACTATATGTATCGCTTTTACTAAGTTTTAAAATTATTTAGTTCGCAAAAAAATTTGGACAAAATAATCTAGACAAAATAAGGCGAAGCTGGGGGTAGGGAGAGGAGGGGGAGAGAGGGGATTTTTGAAAACTTTGAATTAATTGAATAAAATTTCATTAATTGTTTTGCAATCCGTTTGACTTTGGTATTTTTTGCGCCAATTTGTCTTGTTTTTCGACGATCACATTTTCACATGGATTAGCACCTGATACAACAAACGTCATGATTTGAATATTATTAGTGCAAAGAAAACATAAAAACACCCAGCAATGCTGGGATATTATTGTTTTTTCAATGTTCTAATATTGTATCAGTAGCCCGTTACCAAACCTAGTATCCTAGATAGTAATA
Organism: Microlaimidae sp. YZB2_3; assembly: GCA_030248175.1. Classification (NCBI taxonomy): domain Eukaryota; kingdom Metazoa; phylum Nematoda; class Chromadorea; order Desmodorida; family Microlaimidae; species Microlaimidae sp. YZB2_3. The sequence continues at coordinate 16,515 of JASAMX010003957.1, read as the reverse complement.
AATGTATTTTTTAAGAGCCAATACAATAAATATGGATTTTTATGTTTTAATAGAAATAAACAAACCAAATGTTTAAATGTTTTGAAAATTTTAGATTCATCACGCATGAATTTAAAATGATAAAATTTAAAATCTTTTTTTAAATTGCCAAAAAATACATAAACGAAACCAAAGTTACAGAGAAATAGCGTAAAAATATGCCCAAAATTTATTAAAATATTTTATAACGTTTTATCAAAAATATATAATAAGTATTTTTCCATGGAGCTTCGAATTGCGGAGATCCACCTTTCAGCAAAACTTAAACAATAAAAATAGGCCGAGAATGCGACTAGAAGCGTTTACAACAAATTTCAAGGTTAAATAATTTTAATTTACTCATTTAAGTGGCAAAGCATCGGATATTTTGGCATTCTATGCTCCTGGAACTCCATACCAAGATATTTGGTTGTCCACACATCACTAATATATAATTCTAAGTATTAAAGAATATTCATTTTTTAAAATTTAATGTTGTTAATTTTTTTTTAAGATTTTAAAATCGAATGAAATAAATTTTTTTTGGGAATTGTCATTTTGTAACAGAAGATACCAGACCCAGAGTTTTATATGCAAGATAATTCTTTAAATTTTGAAGATGGCGCAAAAACAGTATAACAGTATAACATTATTTTTATTTAAAAATGATTTTGTCAGAATACAGGCACACAAATTTTTATTTTTAAAATAATAAAAAAATAATAAATTTTTGAAAAATTTAAACAAAAAGAAAATAACTGACGATATGATATTTCGATAGGCTAAAATATTTTGAATATTGTAAAACTTATTTTATAATCTTCTGGTCTTCACAAGCCATTTCAGCAAATCAGGTGCAAGTGCAAGAAATCATAATATTTTAGATCAGTCGATAAGCGCTATCTGTAATGCGAAGCTTTCAATTAGTTAAACTCGCTTTTGTTCAACACAATTTTTCTACTTATAAATTTTTTAAATTAACCCTAGATTTGATTTTTTTTGGTATAATATTGTATCTCAAATAATCAAATAAAACATAACCTCAAATAAAACCCAAAAGTTTATCAAACAAACAAACTAAAGGCTGGTTCATACGTATGTAAAAACGTCCTTTGGACAAAGTGTCCAAAGGACGTTTTTACATAAGTGTGAACCAGCCTTAAGTGTTACTTTATGTATGGATAAAAATATGTGGTTTTTATCTTTTTGTACAATATGCATGGCTTTATTAAGAGTAAAAGGTATGTTAATTTTTTTTAAACCATAATGAAATTTTTGAACATATTTACAAATAAATAAACATTAAATTTACAAATTTACAATTTATAATTTACAATTACAAATTAATAAACATATTCACAATTTCGATCTATTTTAAAAGCAATTAGAAATGGGCGTACATTACACGGGCGCGTTGCCAGTAGAGGGCTGGACAAGGCCAGAATTATTTTTTCCCTAAATCGAAAACTTATACTCTGAATATATTCTAAATATAAAATTAAAGCCTGAATTATACTCTGAATATAAAAACCCCCTTCTTATTTAAAACCAAGCTTTAGTTAAGAGTTATTGAAGGGGGTTCGACCGGCAGTGCAGTCAATTTTGAAAATCACATTATCTCTTTTTTTTACCTCAGTAACATTTGTAAAAGATAAAAAAATAGCCAATCAAATGGTCATCAACGGAAATATTTTCTATGTTTTTCAGTTTAAATTAAAAGAATTTTAGTAATAGTACGTTGTATTATTAAAATATTGTATTTACAACGTGTTGGATGTGCGCCGCCAAATCTGCCGCCAAACTGCCGCCAAACCGCCGCCAAACCGCCGCCAAACTGCCGCCATTTAGGAACTAAGGCGTTAAAGTAAAAAAATTTATAATAAAACGGTTTTAACTAATTCATAGTATATTTTTTTTAAAATTTACAAAAATGTGCTATAATTATAAGCTCGGTTTTACACGACTTTTTTTACTCGACTTTTTTTAAGGTTAAGTTTACGCGTTACTAAGCCTAAGCAAAGCCTAAAAAACAACCTAAACTTTCTTCGCGCAGCTATTTGTTAAGGTTTAAGTTGTTTTTAAGGCTTCGCTTAGGCTTAGGAACGCATGGCTTAACCTTAAAAAGTCGAGTAAAACCGTGTTAGCCTATATTGCGCGCTGAAAATTGTAACTGCTTTTATATTGATAGCTATGCTGCTGGAGTAAAATGCCCCACGGCCGAATAAGCTATAGTCTGCTCAGCTAATTTCTAAAAAGGAGATCTCGGTGAAGAAAAACAAAACAAATCGGTTTTGTTTTCAATTTTTTTGTAGAATAAAAAAAATTAACAGTTTTTTGTACTATAAAAAATTGTTAAGATGTAAATATGAGATTAACATTATTTAATTACATACAACTGAGTTAAAACCTTAGTTTTTAAATGGCGGCGGTTTGGCGGCTATTTGGCGGCAGATTTGACGGTGCACATCCAACACGTGTATTTACAAAAAATTAACAATTATTTTGTCATTAAATACAACTTCAGCTCTTTTTTCGCTAAAAAAATCTTCGTATATAAAAAGTTATGTGATAACTAATTGAAACGACCCGAAAGTTCATAAATTGCTGCTGGTGAGGGGGGGGGGAATAGAAAATTGTTTTGGAAAGGAATCTTTAAACATAGAAATGCAAATTTATTACTGTAGACTCTGCGTCAAGACAAGACCCACTTTTCCAATTAAATTGAAAAATTGGGGCTTGGAGCTGGGCTATAACTGGCAAATTTTCACTCAATATAGGAAGGCTCTTCTACCCAAGCCACTGAAATATTTGGCTAAATTCACTGTTTTAAAGCCCTAGTTAAACAGCGTCACGCTGTTATTGTTTATTGTTTATTTGTGCGACCTGCCGTCCGGCTGCTTGATAACACAAATAACAAGATAGCAGAATGAATGAGAACTGCTGTGTTGTTGTAGAATTTTGTAGCGGCTTTTTACAAAATCAAAATCCGCTGGAAAATTCGTGGAGCTGCCTTATGCTCTGATCGCCAATTGTCATAAGCAAACGATTTTTTTACATTCGTCAAATAGAGTTGATTAGTGGTTGTAGTTTTTCTTCATACTTTGGAACAAAGGAATATTTTTATAGTAATTTTTATTAATTATCGATTTAATCATTTTGGTCATTAATATTGATTTAATTAAGGTCAATCGCCCGATTGCTTTTTGGATCAAAATCGACCAAATTGTCGCTCAGACACTGACTGCTCTTTGGACTATCAATGTCGCAATTTCTACTGCTGCCGGGTTGGTGAAGGTAAGTTTATTACCGATTTTTAAAATTTATTTGAAGTTTTCAGGTCTCTCCGAACAGTTTTCAATTCACGCCTTCAATAAAAAACCACTAGAAATACGGACCAAAATTATTTTTTTGCTTACATAAAATGTATTTTATTATTTATTGTAATTATAGACAATTTTAATATTTTAAAATATATCAACAACGAAAATTCGAATAAGCGGCAAAAAATCGGAAACAAATGCGGTTTAAGTATTCGCATATATTTTTTTGTGTTGATTCGTTGAAAAAATTAAAATAAATCTAAAATAAATATTAATATTAAGTAAAACATGTGGTAATGAAAATATGTTCACAGAGGGAGTCGATCTCTCGACCTCAAAAATTTGAGCCCTATGCGCTACCGACTGCGCCACACGCCCATTTGCTCAGGTTTTCTAAACCCACGGTCAGTATTAAATCTAAAATATGCACACACAACAGATTAACAGCACGAGAGCTATTATTGCAGCTTAAAAATCATATATTTTAATTAAAACATACTATTTGGAGCTTTAAATTTTACCAAATTAAAATAAATCCTTGTTTTTTTTCTATCGTCGCAATTTTGAAGAAATTAACCCCTATTTTTCACGGAAAATCGTATATTAAACCATAAATACAAAAATATTTCCATTGGTTTTTAGTACGTACGTGAAAAAGAGTAACAGTTCCTCTTTATTGGAAGTATTTTTTAATAAATACTGAGTCGTGAATATTTTTAAGGGTTTTAAAAAAATTTCGTTGCAATTTGATTTTTAATATCAGTTATTTTAGCTACTATCAATAATATAATGAATGTGTACTTTATAATCGTGGTATTTCTACCTTTTTAATACCCATATTAATTTTTTATGGAAACGTTTCTGTATTTCGCAAGATATCGTATGCCAAAAATTGTGATTTTGCATACTTAAGAAAACTGTCCGGAGAGGCCTTAAGAGGGCAAAAGAACAAAGCAAAAAAATGTTTTTTTTTTCTTTTTCAACTAATTTCAAGTTTAAGTCATTCGCCAATCAGTGTTTGCATATTGCATAGCATTATAAGTTTCATGTGGCATTAGCTGTTTTAAATTAAATCGTTTCATAAGAAAGGTGTGCATATCAGAGACATGAAAAGAAATAATCTTATCGGTCAATAAAATATGAAAATAATACGTTGCGCATCGATCAAATCTAAATAGGCAGGTAAGAATGTTTCTAATAATGTAGGGTAACTGACTTAATTTCGGCCACGCCTTAATTTCGGCCACCAATTTAGGGTGTTAGAAAATTGGCTTATTTTAAAAACACAAAAGAACTAGCACAAAAGTAACTGGATTATTGTTGAATAAAGTGTTTTTGCAAAAGTTTTTTAGTTTTATTATTCTACATTATCAACATTTTCATACAAAAAGTGAATTTTTTATGATTTTCTTAATTTTTGCTTTATGTTTAAACTGCATCAAATTTAGAACGAAGCATTATATAACCTTAAAATATCTTCTATTTAAGGCTCAAAGTTGTTAATTTTCATGTTTTGATATTTTCTTCAAAATTATTTTGCAATGCATTTAACTAACTGCGCATTTTAAGATTCCGTTAATTTCGGCCACCTTAAAATTTAGGTGAAAGAACCTGTCGTTTTTTGCAGTTTTTAAATATCATTGTACTACCGTATTTAGAAAGATTTTTTTTTGCTCGTTTGACTTTGTTTTGACGTTTTTTAAGTCAAAAATAAAAATTGAACAAAAAATACAAGTTATTAAAACTTGTTTTTTTAAGGTTTTGACATAATTATTTAAGGTCTTGCTAATAACTATTAAAGTTCGCAAACGAGAAAAATTAAGTAATACATATCAAGAACAATACCTAAGGGTAAATTTGCAACCTTTAGAAATTTTTATTGTTCGTTTAAGCAATAGTTATGGCCAGTTTTTTGTAGGTGGCCGAAATAAATGGTACGCGCCTTAACTTCGGCCACTTTAAAAAAAAAAGTTTAAACCTTCACTGATTTTTAAGTGTAACAGAAATATTCAAATTTTGCACTGGAATAACAAATATAGCTATTGTTTGATTTTTAGGCCAAATTTTGGCTTAATTAAAAAAGCCAGAAAAAACTTATTGAAAAACATAAAAAAGGGTGGCCGAAATTAAGTCAGTTACCCTAAATCACAATGAAAAAATTCCAATTTATATAACATAGTTAAAGCGTGTTTTTGTAAAAACTAAGATTTTAACACAAAAACTTTTTAGGAAGAGTTGTGAGGAATGTCTGTCCTAATGGTGTGACCAGCGCTGAGAGGTGTGTTCCCGGAGAGTACTCGTGTTCCGGCAACACCCTCTGTAATCCTCTCACTCAATATTGCTGTCAAGGTAAAACTGAAGTTTTTTTGTATATAATTTACATATATTTTGCTTTTTTTGGGACCTGTTGTGTTTTAATACATTATTAGGGTAGTGCATTTAATTTCGGCACTTTTCCCATTTGGGAATTTTTGATTTTGGACTATATCTTTGGTAATCCTGGACGGAATACGACGTTGATAGCTGAAATGAGAACTAATTATATGTAGATGACAGTCGTGAGCTTTTTATTTGTTATGTTGTGATATTTTCATGTGAAATTGTGTGATTTATAAAAAATAAAATTGTTACTCGTTTTTAGAACATGGGCATTTCATGATTACGCAATAAATTGGTTTAAAAATTAAACTGTCCCGGTAAAATTTAGTCTATTTTCCAAATTTTTAGTCCCCGGGGTTCTACGTTGCGTCTGTGGTGAGCAATCGTTATAAAATAAAATAGTGTAATTTCGGCACACATATTGCTGTAGGTAAAAACGGGTTGAATTAAGTGGTCGGGTGTTAAATTGTAGCAGTAAATAGTTAAAAGATAACGTTGAAATGTGTAGGGGTCATAGCACTGCACTTAAGCTCGATTAGGGGGGTCCTTTTAAAAAGTGCCGAAATTAAATGCACTTTTTCCCCAAATTTTGCTCATTTTGATACCATTTGGCATTTTAGCTGTAACTTTTTGCCAGTTACACGTTGAACAACAAGTAGAAGCTTAAATTAAAGGAAACTGTCTGAAGATAATAATAGGCTTTTAAATTTTTGGAAACAATCGATTGTTTGTAAAGTGCCGAAATTAAATGCATACATTTAATTTCGGCAATTTTTCGTGTTTTTAAAAACAGATTTAATTAAGTAAAGAAACAATTTTCGTACAGTGAAACTTTTATGAAGCAACGCAGTATTGTAAAAGCTTCAAAATGAGCTATTAAACATGAAAATCGAGCCATACAGTGAAAAGTTACATTGGAAAAACGAAAAAGTGCCGAAATTAAATGCACTACCCTATATTGTACATACACTTGCTTATAACAAAACCGTATACTGCAAATAATATTTTTGACCAACATTTTTTGGTAGATTTTTACGTGCGGAAATATATCTAGCACTGCATTTAATACTGCAGTAGTACGTATTCAGTACTACCACGAACTTGAATGCGATATCACAGCAGTACCTGATGCAGTACTAAAACAGTATTTCATGCAGTGTAACTGCAAGATTAATAACTGTTATATTTAGCAATACTACTTGATATAACACAGCAGTAATTCATGCCATATTATATCAATATTGAATGCAATATTATATTTGTACGGCATGCAATACTTGAGTACTGCATAAAATAATGCAGCATTAATGCTGCAGTATTGCATACAGTAGTGCATACAATAATTTTCCCAGCAATATTTTGTAGATTTGTAAGTGTATAAATACATTTAAATAGTCAAATGTATAAAATCTACAGACAAGAGAGTAAAACTAAGCGGTGAGATCAATATTTTAACAAAATAACCTTAATATTATAATCATATTAAGGTTTAACACTGTGTCGAGGAAGCGGTAACACCCCAGTGCTGCATCCGAGCAACAAGCCCCAAGTGTGCCTGGATCAGTTCGGCAACCAGCTATCCTGTCCGCCCGGAAGTTTCTGCCAAACCGACACGGGATTCTGTTGCAGGCAGAACTTGCAGTGTCGGTTAATTTACAAATTTGTTATTTAATTTTATTTTTTTGTATTTTTAAATCTATTTTATTGAAGACTATATAGTTTTGAATAAGCGTTTTTTTTAATTTTACGTTGTTTAATTTGGCAAACACTTCAATATTTTTTGAATTATTTGTTTTAAATGTATAATGTTATAAATATTTTTTGCTTCTACGTAAAAGACCGATTTTCATGAGTTGGGCGCGAATGAATATTTTAGTTTGAGTCTGGTCACTGTTCTTTTCTTAAAGAAATAGGTAGCTTTTACAAAAAAGCTTAAAAACTTTTTGATAAAGACTTTTCTAGCTGACAAAAAGTGTTGTTACGTAATTGAAATTAAAATTATTTTAATTTTTATTAAATTTTTTTTTCAGATGGCACATACGGAAATCCTTGTGATTATGTTGGAAATGTAGCGAATTATTGTCGTGGCTCCACGTGCATTGGCGGTGTGTGTCAATGTTCAGAAGGAGAAGAGTATATTAACGGCGTATGTCAAGAAAGTATGAACTTCTAGCGATTATTTTTAAGCAGGAAATTAAGATTTTTGCAGCAATAAGACATTAAAACTGAACAATACGGATATAAGAAAATTAAATATGTTCTAACTCAATAAAATTAAATGATTTTAAGTATAAAAATATTTAAGTAACCAAACATTTATGTGTAGTAAAATGGTTTTAAGTTCCAAAACTGGGAGCCTCATGTCAAACTTTAAAATGCTGCAGCGCTGCCAATTCTTTTTGCAACCAGGCGAGCTCCACTGAAGCTACATGCGAGTGCATGAAGTCTCTCGGTTATGTACAAAATGGAACGGAAAATGAATGTGTATTATCCAGGTATTTTTTTATTAATTAAACAACCAAAAAAACACAAAACAAAGAAATAACCTAACATGGGAATTTTTAAAATTTTGGTGATATAGTGTTCCATCTAAAATACAATAATTAGTTATATTAAATTATGTAATATGACAATGTTCATATATGGTTTAGGAAAAGACTCAGCGAAGCCTGTTCAGATGATGCGGAGTGTCAGTCCGCTTTCTCAATGTGCGACCAAACGACCAAAAAATGCACTTGCCGCCCTCAGTTCACAGAAGACAGTACCACGGGAGGATGCGTTCCCAGTGGTGAGTGCAGTTCTCATAGGATAGTTTTGTAAACTATTATTACTAAATTTTTTGATGAATGTCATAAATACTGCCGTTTGTAAGAAAGTATGTGCAACCTCAGTTGGTACATAAAAAATGTTCCACGCGTGTACTAACTTTCACACTTTTATTATCACTCACATAATTGTGGCAGTATTGCTTTGTAGTCGGCCAATATCGTACACGATTTTCATCTAGTATTGTACATTAGTACTACAGCAGTCTTTTAAGGGATAATGGTGGCCGCACATATTCATTTTCATATCAACTTTTCTCAAATGCTTGCATTAATACTTTCATAATAGTACAGTTTTTGTCTTAGTAGTATTTTTGTACGGGAGCGTGTATTTATTGTCATAAAATTTCAATCATTGCAGTATTGCTTGTACATATGAGAGCTCAGGAGTGGAAAAGAGTTAATTTTTTTCAAATGCTTGCAGCATTACTTGCAGTTGTACAGTAATTCTGCTAGTGATATAGCTGGAAATAAAAATACAAAACAAATATGTATTTTCAAGCCATTCCTACCACTGCCGCAACAATGTCTATTGCTTACAAATGCAAGCACCACAAAATGTGGAAAATGCCAACCCTTAAAAAATCCTTGCGATATTACTTTTAATAGTGCAATTATTGTGTTTGATGTCTCTGCAAAGGGTGGAATAAGTATTGATATTCATACAATTTATGCCGATACTGTTGTACTGCATTTGCAGTTGCACTATAACAGGAGTCAGAAAGTGTGATGAAACAAAGAATTATAGATCATTTCTTGTCTAGAAACAAAAGTTTTACAATCTGTTTAACCAATCCAGAATCTAGCATAATCCAAGTTGATTTTCACGTTTGGGTAAGCGTTAGTTTGAAAACATACCTAAATGCATAAATGTTTTAATATACATATAAAACAATCAAAAAAAATTTAATGGTCATAACGCAAAAATTGTTTGTTTACAAGAAACTACTAAAATTTTTAGAAGAATTTATTACATGTAAGAAATTTATTGCATGACTAATTAGAAATGTAATTATTGATTGAATGTTTAATACATTTTTGATTGATCTTATTTTAGCATATAAATGTTCCGACGGATCTGTTCCTGTAAAAGATAGTGAGGGAAATATGAAACAATGCCGAAAATATCCAAACTACTCATTTTATGGAAGGAGAAAAGCGGAAGAAAATGAACTAGAGAGGAAAAAAAGACAAGCTTTACCTTCCACTATTGGCAGATATCAGTGTCTTGGCGGTAAAATGTTTTATAGTATATGTTTTTGTAAACATTAGCTTATGAATACTGAAATGGAGTGCATATTTTATTCAGTGTGCCTGTATTTTCACGTAAAAAGAGCATGAATGCTGCACTATTTGTTTAGTGCATGTGCATGCATTCGCGAGCATAAACATGAATTGATGAATGCGTTGGAAAAAGCCATATGTTTTGAACCACAAATGTTCCGCATGGATTTTATTGTTTACATGCGTGACGACCATCATCATATAATAAATATATGCATGTTCAGGTTTGCATAGTTTTGAATATTGAATGTTCTGACAGACGCGTCTGTTCGTTCATGTGTATTAGATAGAGTTTCTACGGGAGCGCAAGTACACGCGACAGTTTTAGATGCAAAACTCACTATAATTTAGTTTAAGAAGCTCCTTATTATCAGGAAGCCGAGTAGGGAGAAGCCACAAGTGCCTTGCGTGGTTTCAAAAAACTACAAGCGTGACTACCACCGTCATACCAAGAATATATAGCATAACACGACTACATGTATGTCAAGGTTTGCATGACTCTGAATTGGTGCACTGTACTATTTTTCTCACGCCTGCATAATGATGTGAGTGTAAAACCAACAGTTCACAAGAGCGTATCTACACATGACATTTTTTTACAAACTGAGCACGCAAAACTACAATTTAGGTCCAGAAATCTCTTACTATCAAGAAGCCGATCCGGGGCGAGCAAAAAAACAAAAAGCACTTCTCGCTTATCATGTGATAAAACTGTCATGTCTTGTCATAAAACTGTCATCTGCGCATGAAAAGCACATGCGCACATGACAATTTTATTCAAACTGCAAACGCAAAACTTACTGCAATGTAGGTACTACAGGAATCCCTTACAATCAAGAGGCGGAGTGGAGGGAGCGGGAGAAGCGACAAGTGCCCTGCGCTGATCCTGAAGATTACATGCGTGACGACTGCGCCGAGGACACTGAGTACTGTCTGACTTTCTACGACGACGCCGTGGAGTACTCCATCTACCACGGTTTCTGCTGCGCCAAACCGCCGGCTCGGGAGCCCGTCTGCCCGGTGGGCGAACCGCACTCCAGCAGCACAGCGCCGGACTACGGATGCGCAAGCTGTCCAGGTATATTCACTTTGGAATTTTAAGGACTCAGAAATAGCAGGTAATATTTCTGATTTGCGGCTATATATTTTGAGTTGTGGGAATGAAAGTGGGAGGAGTTACAAATTGAAGATTTTCATGGTCATTGGGGATAATTTTTTCCAGGTGCTCATTGGCTGAAAGTGGTTCTATAGCGTCATAATGTTGTGGAAATCTTTGACACTAAACAACTTTTTTCAAATGGGAAGATTTTAAACATCGTGTTCTAGGAAACTGAAGCTGAGAAAACTTGGATATGTACGTATACAAAAAGTATATTTAATTTTTTTAAAGTTTATTTAAAAAACATATCGATAAAACAAATTTTTTCTTGTATGTATACTTATTGTGTATTCTTATAGCAACAAGTCGTTATACCTTCGGTTTTATTTTACGGTTTATTTCATATTTTATAATATTTTATTAGGTAACACGCATTACTGCCACCGGGACCGTAAATTAACTACCCTGGAAGTGTGCTGCCCCAAGCCCTGCGTGAATCCCGACCTGATTTACAGTCCTGCAGACGGGCAGTGCTATTTACCCGTAGGGTACAACGAGGTCTGCGAAGTGGACCAGCAGTGTACAGGCCGTGAATTTAACGGACTTCCGATTATAGTCGGAAAAAGGAAGAAGCGACAAGTTTTAGGTAGGTATAAGGTATCATTTCAAGTGTGTTTACATAGACATTTATTTAAGCGATTTGTGTTTGTAGTTTTTACAAAAATAATGTGGAATGGAAAGCTTTTTGGTTGATATGTAAACCACAGCTAAATCATTTAATGGCAAAAGTTAAATCCGTGTATTACCGTAATTTTTGTATAAAATTACCGTTTTGTTAGCGGGATGTTCTCACTTAAAATTATGTTTTATTCTACATTTTTTGCACAGATTGTAGTTTTCTCTATATATCATATTTGTAAATTTTATCACAAATAAATTAATCCGTTTTTAAGCTAACCTGACTAAGCGGGCCGTAGGGACGCTTCGCTTGTTGATAAATATAAATTAATAAATTGATTATAAAAATTTGTAGGAAGTGACGGCCAACCTCAAAAATGTATCGATTTTTCCGGAACCAAGAGGTGTGGATGTGCAGTCGGCTATGTTGAAAGCAACGGGCAATGTTTTCGTAAGCTAATTTTAATTTTTAACAATTTTTATAAGCATAAACCTAGTATTGTGTTTAAGGAAATATGTTTTAGCGAACAAAGAAGGTTAACTCTAAAAGCATATAAAAGCTAATACGTTTTTTTAATAATTATTTTGAATGGCATTAGATATTTTTAGGAGTTCAATGTCGAAATCCATTTGGCGGAAAGTCGGAGCCTCTGGTTATGGGTGGAAAAACTCAGCGTTGCTTAGCTAGTGAGCTAAATTTATTGTTTTAAATAATAAGAAAATAAAATGATAGAATAAAAATTAAAAAAGTATTGACGTACCTAACGTAAAAAATATACCTAACTAACGTAGCGATTCTGCCGCGAAATCAAAATTTGTTATAAAATTTTTGAACAATTTTTTCCTAATTTTCCAAAAAAAACAAAGATATAACAACAATATTAAAACAAAATCATTTATTTTTGCTAAAGCTATTTTTGCGTAACTACGATTTTTCATAATATAAATTTTTTGAGTTACACAGAAAAATTTTTTTTTTGTAATGCTTTAATTTTACACAAAAAAGCCGCTAAAATTTTCTAAATAGATGTTTTACTTTTTGTAGTATTTCCAGTTTCAACAATAAATACAAAATGAAATGCATTTAATTTAAAAGGAACTATGTTTCATGGTGGGACCGCCACCGCAAGTTTTGTTATGCTATTACCGTGGGCTGATTAATAGACGCGCCAAAATCTTAACTGCAGGTAAAACAAATCGTATTTATTCGGTTCACATTATCCCTAGATTTAAGGGGCCTTGTCTGCACCTGAAATTGATTTAGTACGGTTTAAAAAATAGTGCTTCCAAACGCTTAGAAACGGTAAACCGCATTATCCATGGTGTTACTATGTCATGCACATATTTGTAAATCAGTATAAATCTTTCGACATGGCAAACAACACCGAATATTTCAAATGCAACGATTTCTAGTTCTTAATTTACTGTACTTTCGAGTTTCTTAACCCTTTCTGGTTACCAGGGCGAAAAAGCAATTTTTAAACGCGAAACTACATCGCTCATTCTCTATCACAGCTCCTCCTTTTTAAAAAAAAGCGGGGAGACGCGATTGCTAGGCGTACTGATGGTACGGGGTCTTTAGAGCCATAAGCAGTAAAATTGGACCTATCGAAAATCTTCGAGAACTTGGTGCCACGAGCAGTGGGAACTGGAGCCCTTAAGAAAAAATGGGTTTGGGCTTAGATTTAAGTTTCGCTTATGTAGGTTTAGGCGATTTAGCAATTTTATTTTCGGCTCCAAGTTTCCAAACATTGTTGGTTCCAAGTTTCCAAGTATTTTTGGTTCAAAGTTCCAGCTCCAAGTTCCCTCGGATCTATTGAGCCTAAATCGCACTGATAATCAGAAAGGTTAATTTATTTTAATTTAATTTAGACGTTCCTCCGCCCAATTACACCGGCGGCCAGCAGATGATCCCGAGACCTGAAGACGCTCCAACGCCCTGCGCCCCGGGATTCGTATGTGAGTACCAGCACGGGGTCTGCTGCCGGGACTATCCCCAGGTCGAAATAACATGCCACTTTTAACAGAATTTTATTTTTTTAATGTAAATTAAGAAACAAACGAAAAATCGGTACGGGGTCTTTAGAGCCATAATTAAGGAACACAGAGCCATTGGAAATTTTGGGAACTTGGAGCCTTTAAGAAAAAATTGATTTGGGGTTAGACTTAGGCTTCGCTTAGGCCTAGGTAAACGTTTTAGTGATTTTTATTTTTAGCTCGAAGTTCCCACCTACGGCTCTAAATTCCCTATTTTTGGCTCCAAGTTCCAGCTCCAAGTTCTCAAAGCTCCATCGACCCTAAATCGAAAAATCAATAATGCCATAAGGTCCCGTGAAAAATGTTCATACCTTGTTACCTGACGGAAGAAACACGTACCAGAAAGTACTGGCGTTAAACGTATTTCCTGAGGAAAAATTCTTAACAAACCAATTTCTTTGCGCACGCAGTATATCCTGCTATTTCATTGGGTAAACTCAACATTAGGGAATGGGTTAAAATTGTTTGTTTAAAATACTTTACGGGTACTTTTATGGTCATATGCTTATTGTTTTTGAGATCATACAGTGCTTTTAAAATGAGGTCGAGCTCCTTAATAAAAGCTTTTTGCTTTTACCAGAAAATACATTCTTCTGGTAAAAAAAGTAAACGATAGTACCTTATAAACGACAGTTATAGTAAAATATGCCTGTAATTTTCAACTGAACCGTGATATAACTTTGCCTTCGACAAGGTAGATTTGCCCAACAGTTCTGTTTGAACGTATTCATCTTTCTGCAAAATACACCCGCATCGCAGTTTGTGAAAGCAATTTTTATACAAAAATAGATTAAAAAAATGCGTTATTAATTTACCAAATACATAGTGAGATTTTGTAAAATACTGTACGTCGCTTTAGATTGAGCCGAACCTTTGTGACTCCGGCTACTTCCTGAATAGTCGCCAGAACTGCTACCAGGATTGCTATCCACGGGTGTACCGGAACTACCCCTGGCCATGGCCCTACTGCAGCCAGAACGGCCGATGCTGTGAACCGTAAGTACCTGATTTATTAATTCAATAGTTTAATTTAAATTAAACTAAAATAAAATTAAAGTTAGATTTTATTAAATTCCACTTCTTTCTTTACTTCTATCCGAGAGATAAGTTCACTTCTTAATTTAAATTAAAACAAATTTAAATTAAAGTTAAATTTCATTGAATAAAATTGCTATCCGACGGTATTAAAATTTATAGAACATAAAATTTATAAATAATATTTAAATGAAATTTGATTATAATAAATTGTTAAAAAAATGTCAATTTAATAAGGACTTTAAATTCTTTTAAAATTAGCGATATTCGGTGGACATAATTAATCAGGTGTACCAAGAATATATGTATAAAAATAGGAGAATGTCCGACTGTACACTAAATTTTTGATCAAAATTTTGCGAGAAAAGTCGCACTTTGAAATTTGTGTGCGACTTTTTTCGCAAAAATTTTATTTTCTGCTAGTTTTCCGCGCTGCGATTTTTAACACAGTGTTAGTTTTCTCGCAGTAGGGACTGCGACTTCTTTTGCACTCTATTCTGCTTTAGTCGCACTGCGATTATTTTCGCACTGCGAGTCTGGCTGCACAACAAAAAAACAAAGCAGAGCAAAAATTTTGTGTTTAAATGAGTGAAAGTCGTTTTTTTACGTTAAAATGTCAAAACTTTTTAGTTTTAATGAAATAAACTAAATTCCCAACGTTTTAAATTTAAATAAAGCTAGATTTGAAGTGTTTTACTTCATTGAAAATGACTACCGGCGTCTGTATTTTTTTTGTTGTACAGCCAGACTCGCAATGCGAAAATAATCGGAGTGCGACTAAAGCAGCATAGAGTGCAAAAAAAGTCGCAGTCCACACTGCGAGAAAACTAACACTGTGTTAAAAATCGCAGCGCGGGAAAACTAGCAGAAAATGGCGGATTTTTGCGAGAAAAGTCGCACATTAATTCGAAAGTGCGACTTTTCTCGCAAAATTTTGGTCAAAAATTTAGTGTACAGTCGGACATTCTCTTGCCTTATATATTCTTGGGTGTATTTAAACAAGCCAAAATAAAGGAGAAGGATTGGATTTGAGAGTTTTATGAGTTTTTTTAGTGTTCATTGGTTAAAATGATTTTTCATGGATTTTTTAATTCTAAATCTATAATTAGCTGACTTTTTTGACACCGCTAACACTAAACATTGCTCAAATAAACGGGGGTTTTAAACGTAAATGCTGGAGTTATTTTTTTCGCAGGAAAATTCTACCATGTGTACAATTAGGTTCGCGAAACGTAAATACAGAAGTTATTTTCCTTCGTACGAAAATTTTTATGCTGTGTAAAAATATATAAAATGTGTATCCTTTAGCTTTAATTAGTTGGACTAGCTATATAACAGAATACTTCGTTTAAAATAATTAAATCGTTATTAAGCAGCCTTTTAACTTATTTTTTAAGAAATAGAACTTACTCAATATGCGAAAACACAACGTTTTTTTTTTTTTTAAATTAAAATTGAGAAAAACATGGGACCGATGTAACAAACATATATTTATTAAATATAGTAAATTTTTAGTTCGGTAGCAGCTGGGAAATAGAAGGTCAAAATGATTGAACAGAATTCACTTTTTCCACAGAATGACAGAATAATTATTATATGGTTTTTTGTTGTTTTATATAACTGTAAAAATTTTAAAATTTCGACTTGTATTTGCAAATAAAGATCATGTTAACATAATCAAATCGTAACAATTTTTGCCAACCACAATTTTCATTGTGTTTGAAGTTTTTTTATATGTTCAATTTTTCGCTTTTTGGGTTTTTTTATTGTCTAATGCGTTACGCCATAAAATACCTTTGTTTTTTGATGACTTTTATTGGTTTCAGTTTTTTAATGCAGT
>JASAMX010003955.1:0-29597 GCA_030248175.1 Microlaimidae sp. YZB2_3 | reverse complement strand
GTTGGTCACAGTCATAGAGAAAGCAATTCCTGTTCAATTTTCCAGCGACCGACAATAATTTGACAATTAAAAACAAACACATCCATTTATAGTAACAAAGTACGATACTAAAGTAACAGCAATAAGATAACCGGTAAAATACGACTAAGCTTAGCACATTTAGTTCATTTGAAATCCAAACAGAAAAACACTCGGTTGCAATCGACCGGGAAACAGTGCGGTTTATTTCTCACCGACCGAAAATAATTCGAAAATTAAAAAAACGTCCATTTTTAGCATATATACGATAATATAATAAAAACAATAAGAGAACCGCGAAATTAAGACTAACATAAAATTTCAAGTCAGCTGAAATCCAAACAGAAATACAGTCGGTCGAAGTCGGCCGGTAAACAGTGTGGTTCAATTTCCCACCGACCCAAAATAACTTAGAAATTTAAAAAACGTATGCATTTAAAATATCACAGTATTATAATAAAATCAAAAAATAATAAGATAACCGGTAAAATAGGACTAAAATAAAAAATTTAGGTCAACCAAAATCCAAAAGAAAGTACAGTCGGTCGCAGTCGGCCGGTAAACAGTGCGGTTCAATTTCCCATCGACGTTTCGCGCGCCACTCCTGTACGGACGACGCCCCTTTCGCAGCCGCTGGGAGGCCGTCAAGAACGCCAATCACACCCTTCCCCTGCAACGTCAAAGGTCAGGTTTCTCTTTTTAATCTGCTTGTTTCGCCATACTTTTATAACTACTATCTTTTAAGTTATAAACTTAATGATATTTGTACTTTTTCAAGTAAATAGTCAATCTTTGATTATATAAGGATTCCATACAATTCCTTCGCGACCGGTATCTCGACCGCGACAGTGGAGAATTTTTTCGCTAGTATTCATTGCACGTTTGCAGTTGGTTAAATCAGTGTAAAAATAAATTTTAACAGAAAAAAAATACCCATACAAAAAGTATGTAAAAAAAAAGGAAAAATGAGAGCCAGAACAAGAAAGGAAGAATGAGAAACTCAGAACAAATATTTTAAAAAAGGTTCCAAACAAGGTACTATTTAAAAAATACTTTTTACATACATTTTAATAGGATCAGACTTAAATAGCTACGTAGCATTCTGATTCTAAATGTACTTCCTTTAATTAAATCCTAATAACATATTGATTTTAAATGGTGTCTTATTCTAACTGAATTCAACGATCATACTGATATTAAATGAAATTATGTTATAGTTAAATAAAGTCTTTCAGGCTGAAATTTAGAGCGTAACCGCTCTCCGTCAGGAAGAAATAAAGAATAAATGCGTGAGCCTAGAATATTAAAAAAGTAACCAGTCACTGGTCATGTAACCTATTGTTATTTAGTCATGTTACGTAATATTTTCTGGAGGACAAGGTGGTTACTTAAACACCCCGCTAATATCACCCTGATGAAATTCATCTTTAGACTTGACTTGACTGCCCAACGTCTTCTTGAAGACTTAGGGTGTGGTCAAATGACAGCACTGCAAATAGATTTCCACTGTTGACGGTCCATTGCAATGGCCGCACACAGAGAAATCCAGTTTTGGTACCACAACCTGGCACCATAGGTGTTTTTCAGAATAGGTTCCAGGTCGGCCTTGACCGTAGCTCGCCAGGTTTTGCGGGTGCCTACGGGGAGTCGTTTCAATTGGGCTGACCTTTTGGGGGGTTCAAAAAGGAACACATTCTGAGCTAGACGGTTGCTGTCCATACGGAGGATATGGCCAAAACATCTTAACCTGCTTTTTTTCACGTTCACATCTATTGACCAATCGTTTTTTAATGAAATTTTATTGCATTGCTCATTGGAATATGTTTTAAGTTGTTTTTTCCGCGTTTTTTAGACTATTTTTGTATGTTTTAAAGTTCTAAGACAAAATTAGTTTAAAACTATTCAATAAAATGGTACAAAAATAAGGCGAAACTTTAAAAGCTGATCTAGAGCTCTGAAAAATGAAGTTTCATAGCTTAAGAACATCAGAAACATCACTAGTCTACATGCACAACGTGAATGAGAGAGGGTTATAGTAACTGATATAAATCCAGCCAGTCCTAAATTCGGCCATTATTGTGCTCTATACACGCAAAATTATGTAAATCAACCAAATACTTCAAGATCAATGCGTTACGATCTATCAGCCATCGCAGTTCATTTCTTAATTTTGCGCATAGTACAAATAATAGCCGGTAGCAGTATTTAACTCAGTTACTCTAAATTTTGATTGGTAAAAACTTATTTCAAGGTCTTCTGCCGCTGCGCCAGCCCCCGGAGAGCTGCGCCCTGGCTAGCAGTAGCTGCCGCGTGTCTGATGACCACATCCGTGTGGAAATTCCCAACTACCTGCAGCCTGCAGGAGGTGGTGTTGGGGCGCCGCACCCGCCCTCTTCCCTCCTAGCCCTGCCCACCTTCCTCACCCCCGAGAGCTCCCCGGCGGATTCACAGGGCAGTTCCACAGGAACCACGGCATCCAGTCGACTCACCAGCGGCACTAGGGGCAGTCCAGAATCCTCAGGACAGAAATTAGCTATGGAGCTTTTCCCTGAGAACCAGTATGAGATTTCAGGTGAGGAGTTTTTTTGTCGAGAAATCAAGAAATCCCTAGTTTTCTTTGCAGTGGACTTTTCTCCACTTTAACTAGACGAGCACATCTGAGTAGAAATTCCCTACTACCTAAAGCCTACAGGGAATGGTTCCAATTTTGGGGCACCAAATCGCCCTCTCCCCTCTGGCTCTACCCACATTCCTGACCCTCAGGGCCGCTCCACAGGGACCACGGCATCCATTCGACTCACCAGCGGAACCAGGGGCAGTCCAGAGTCCTCAGGACAGAACTTGTAATGGAGCTTTTCCCTGAGAACCGGTACAAGATTTTAGGTGAGCAGTTTTTTTATTAGCCTAAAAATATTGAGAAATCTCCAGGTTTTTTTGAAAGTGAATTGTTTTTCTCCATATTAATCAGACGAGCATATCTAAATCGAGATTCCCAACTACCTGCGGCCTGCAGGTAATG
The DNA here is from genome assembly GCA_030248175.1 of Microlaimidae sp. YZB2_3. Classification (NCBI taxonomy): domain Eukaryota; kingdom Metazoa; phylum Nematoda; class Chromadorea; order Desmodorida; family Microlaimidae; species Microlaimidae sp. YZB2_3. The sequence continues at coordinate 26,560 of JASAMX010003955.1, read as the reverse complement.
AGGCCGGACTTGGGGCACCAAACCCGCCCTCCCCTCATTTCTGACCTTTAAGGCAGTTTCACAGGTACCACGGCATCTAGTCGACTCACCAGCGGAACCAGGGGCAGTCCAGAGTCCTCAGGACAGAACTTGTAATGGAGCTTTTCCCTGAGAACCGGTACAAGATTTTAGGTGAGCAGTTTTTTTATTAGCCTAAAAATATTGAGAAATCTCCAGGTTTTTTTGAAAGTGAATTGTTTTTCTCCATATTAATCAGACGAGCATATCTAAATCGAGATTCCCAACTACCTGCGGCCTGCAGGTAATGGGGCCGGACTTGGGGCACCAAACCCGCCCTCCCCTCATTTCTGACCTTTAAGGCAGTTTCACAGGTACCACGGCATCTAGTCGACTCACCAGCGGAACCAGGGGCAGTCCAGAATCCTCAGAACATTGTGTCTGCTTTATACAAAATAAACAAAATTTTTTAACTTTTTATATTATAAGTTTCTGTTTAAGGTGCCTATTTATCAAATTCTTTAAAAACCTTGCAATTAATAATCGTACACTACAAAGTAATTTTTTAGCGCCGCTGGATTCCCATCTTCCAGAAATTGAGCCGGACTCTTTGGAACAGTACCTGCGACACGTGGAATCGGAACCTATCCTCAGATCCGCTCGAGACCCACTCCAATCCGCTCGGGACCCGCTCTTAGCCGAGGCCGTGGAAGAGGCTTTCTACAGCGTCAAACGGGAGCGCAGCCATTCCCCTGCGCCCACGCCTACCGACAACCCCACGTTACGTCAGATGCTATCAGAGGGACGCCTCAGTCCCTCGAGGTAGTAGTACAACGGGGGAAAGTGTTATTATCATTGTAATTACAATTACTACATTACATGTTATTATAATTACAATTATTACACGTTATTGTAATTACAATTATTATTTTCTGATAAATTTACGCTGTGCCAGATGGTCTTTGAGGGACGCCTTAGTCTTTTGAGGTAGTACAACAGGGGAAAATGTTATTATCATTGTAATTACAATACAATTATTAAATGTTATCGTAATTACACTAATTTTATTTTTTGGTATTATTTATATCATATTCTCACTTACCTGAGCTCAAAATAGAGCGGATGATACTTCCCTATAAAAGTTTCTATTTGCGCTATATTCTTTCTATAGACATTACCTAATCTAGAATAAACGCAATAAAAAGCTTACTCTATTAAGCCTAATTCCTATATTGTTCAAAGTACCAAAACCTTAAATGAAATTTTGGTAAATTAAAAGCCGTTTTTTTTTCAAAATTTTTGTATACTTTTAGCATTTTAACCTAAAAAAAACTATAAGCTTCTTTTTTTAGTGTTAGAAACGCCCTTAACAGATAACCAAAAACTGAAATTTTTATTTTGTTTTTTTTTTTTTAAATAATTTATACATGTACGAAGTATGAACATCGGGCTTTACGGTACAAATACAGTGAGTGTTTGTGTTTTAAATTGGTTACGATTTTCAACCACATTTTGAGGACGCAAAACAAGGGTGGTGTGTTCTAAAATTCACCACACCAAAGTTAATTAAATAATAACAGGATTAGGTTGGGTTCTCGCTACATTTGAAATTTTAAAGCATTTTTGAAAAATTATTTTCCTAATTTCATTGTTAAAAAATAATTTATTTTAATTGACCGCAAAAATATATTGAAAACGAAGAATATTTTTAACTATCACAAAAATTTTGTAAATAGGGCTTTTTTAACAACCTGCTAAATAGATAAATAAATAGGACTTAACAAGTAGTTAACATTCCATTAGTAAACCGGTCTCTTAAGCTTTAAAATACTAAAAATGCATTAAACGTTGTATTTTTTATGTAATGGTTAAACCTAAACGTAGTATCTTTTGTTTTTGTGGTATATTCATAAAGAGCCCAGCATCCTATTGATCTGGTCAGTCTGACTTAACACTTTCCACCTATTACTGCAGAAGTTATCCCCAATTGATTACCGGTGATCACGTGACTGTGTTAGCGTCCGACAGGAGTGGCGCAAAAAGCAAGTGCGATCCGATTACGTCAGGTCACGTGCACGCGACGACCAATGGGAGTGCGGGAAACTTTGCAACGACAAATGGGAGCGCAGGCCCTGCCCACCTCGCCCTCACGCGGGTCCAGAGTGTCCAGAACGAGAGCACCACTACCTTTTCTTCCAACAATTCTCCGGGCCAATCGGAAGAGCGAAGCCCTTGCGAGGTCTTGAACCGAACTAAGCGATTGGGCAGCTGGGCTGGATTTTAGATCCCTTCCGTCGAAAATACGGCAGAATGAGTCATAGAGGGTATAAGTATAAGGATTCTAGGACACGATGGTACTGGACACGAGGGTACTGGACACGAGGGTACTGGACACGAGGGTACCGGACACGAGGGTACTGAGCTAAGAAAAAATAGGTTTGCCACAAATATGTAAATTTTTTAAACTGAATGAGCCGAACTGAATTTTAACCGTTTGAACGTGAAGACAATTAAAAGTTACATAAGTCGTTTCGTTTTTAATTATAAATAACAATTTTTCTTGCTTAAATATAATGCAATTTAATAAACAAAAAACTACGTAAATTGTTTAAAAAACATCATACTAAAACATGAAATTTTTAAAGGTTATTTTACACATAATTTATACCATAAGTTTTTAATAAAAACAATGATAATCTTTGAAGTTATCTCCGAATCTCTGAAGCTTCGAAACCCTGCCTTTCAAAAAACTAAAGAATTATTATTAAACAACCATGAGTGGAATGAGAACGCCAAGAAGTTATTTAATTACTGTGTTTTTTCCTAAATCATATACTCATACGAAAATACGAAGCGAGTTTCAGTTTTTTGCTGTCCTTTTATATTTAAACTCCTTTCATCGACTCTTGATTAAAATAAATGAGTTTTTTTAATAAAATCTTTAAATTAATAATAATAATTTCTACTGCAAAAATAGATTTTAGCAGTAGAAATGTAAAAAATAACTTCTTGCCTTTTTTAGTCCACTCTAGTTCAAGGAATTTACTTGAACACATGTTGATTATTTAAAACAAGGCAAACAAAATGTCCTTTTAAAACCCAAAATTGTTAGATTTTTCATGTATGATATTTTATACATTTAAATCTAAGTATAAACTCGTAAGTTAAATAATCCAACAATGGATCTTTGGGAGTCTTCAAAACCCATTGCACGGTAAACTTTATTTTCCTAAGCCTAAGCAAAACCCAAAAATTAAGCTAAACTTTTATCATAATATTTCAATAATATTGTGCTTTTTAAAAATACCGAAAAATTTACTGTTAAAAAAGGCAAGCAATTGTTTTTCGGAAAATATTTTACTAAAATGTTTTATTTGCAATTATTTTTGCAGTTATTTTTTCCGTTAAGGATTTTTAAGAATTTATTTTTTTAACACACCACGAAAAATAACCACAAAAATGTTTTGACAGCAAAATCAAAGCATAACAGCAACCTTAATGCTTATTATCTTTCAATTCGTCTCATAGATTCTCAAGATTTTTAAAGCTAGTTATTATATAAAAAAATTCAATAAAATGTATACAAATTACACGAAAATGTTTTAATGTTATGTAATTATTATTTTTGTTTTATGTTTTCTCAATAACTTTATTTTTATAATCCTCTTTTATAAGTCAGTCAAACAAATAAATGATATTTAAAAATAATAAACTATTGTTATGCAATAAGTTTATCCCGCTTTATGCGGGAAGGTTATGTTTTTTGCTTGTCAGTACCCTCGTGTCCAGTACGCTCGTGCCCCCCTTGCATAATGAATCGATTATGCTGCGAGGTTGTGGTGAACGCAATTTTTTAAGCCCAGTACCTTCGTGTCCAGTACCCTCGTGTCCCGTTCCCAAGTATAAGATTTCCGCCTCGCTGAGATTTTTTCTTAACTGAATAAATTGTGGGGCAGAAAAACGGGATCCATTGTTTTAAGACATCGACCAAAGTGAGGTAAGAAATAATTTGCATAAGCATGGTTGGCAGGCAGCTTATTCATCGTTCCGTATGATGTTTTTTTAATAATAGTAGTTACGTTTAGCAAGTTTTTGCTTGCGTTTCCAGCAAAAAAATTAAGGTGCTTCAATAGTTACGAACACATTTTTCAACCAAACCGTACGCAAATTATTCCTTACGTGACTGGTCCATTGTTACTTTGAAATTGGCTCCATTGTCAATTTTTAAAAAGGGGTCACAGGAACATACCTGTTGAATTTAATCCATTCTGCCGTTAGTACGACTATAGGGAGCTTTGTTGCTGTTGCAAATTGAGTCTAAAAACTATACACCTATAAGTTTGAAAAAATTAATACGGATCATTGTTGACACGACGAAATTATAGTTTGGACAGAAATAATTTGAACTGAAAATTTTTTTTAAATGGGCATATTTTACCAAAAAAGGGTGGATTTAGACTAAGTTATATCAAAGTATTGCTTTTTAAAATTTACGTATAAATCAACCCTACTGTTAGCGAGATAAGCTCACTTAAAAATCTTTTTAGTCCAAAGCATTTTTGTACAGACTTTAGTCACAATAAAACAGTGCAATCCCTTTAGTGTCAGTGTCAAACAATGTCTCTCTTGTGGCTTTAAATTTTTAACAATTTTATTCATTGCAATCACTATAAATTGGGACTCTTTTACGTTAGATTTTAAAACTTTTTTAATGGCGTTTTGTACTGTTTATCTATAAGCCCCTTATACTTATATTACTATATACTACTTTTCTATCTTATACAAATGCTTCATTATTAAAAATAAGAAAGAACTTGTTTTTTCAAGATAAAGTAAATTATTGTAATATTACAAACAATGTTCAATTTCTATTTAAACTATTTTTTACTCTGTGATCTGGATATATTACTAAAGAACAGGGAAAATTACTATTCTTAAAGCTTTAATTCTAATTTTATTTTCTTTTTTTTCTACCTAATGATAAATTTAAATAATATTTTGCAAGCAGGCAAGTTCCTTTATAACGTCAAGCAAAAACTTCACTATACGCCTGTATTCAAAGTTTTTTTTTCATAAACTTTTTTACGTATTATTCAAAAGCTTAAAAATAATAGAAATATTGTTTAATTTTTTTTCCAACATGTAATTTACAATTTGAACAACTGTAAGCGTGTCTTTAAAATGTGCCTTTTTATCCCATTGTAAAAAATAAACTGAATATAAAAATTTCTATTGCAGATTTTCTAATAAACTTTTATCATATTTTGCATTGTTATTACACAGATTTTACAATAGTTAACAGTCACCTTTCGAGGTTTTTAACCTTTTTTGCAACAAAAAAATAGTTTTACTTGCTTTGGACGGAAAAAGTTTTGAAAATTAAATTATAGGGTTTTCTAAAGCTTATTTTTAAAACGATTTGATTTGAAAAATTCTAAACCTTCGGCCCAGTCCACGCATGGTTTTGGTGCACGCAATGTTGTCTTTAAATTTTTACATTAGTGCTCAAAACAAATCACATAAACGGGTTATTGGAAAAAACACAGTTAAAATACTGCAGCAGAATAGAAAAACAACAATGTTTTGTTACAAAGGAGTATAATAGGAATCAGCGCTGACAGCGAGAGACACTCACGTTTAAAGGAGCATACTGTCCAAATTAAATTTCTATATCGCCCGAACCGCACTGCTTCTTTAATACAAAACCTACCTAATTCAAATTTGATGTTTGGAGTGCTGCAGTACAAGGCTATGGCATTTTTAAAATTTAGTTGGAGCAGGTCAGTATTAAGGGACTAATGTGTTTCGGGGGATATAGGAATTTAATTTCTCTGACAGTGTTTTATTAACAAACGAAACCACCCCAATCACAATCAGCGTATGGCCGGGTATTATTGTGTGGTGACGAACAAATGTCACCATGACGGACGGGTTTTATCGTGACGGACGGGTTTTATCGTGACGGACGGGTCTCGTCGTGACGGACGGTGTTAGTGTGATGGACGGATGTACAGAATAGTGAAGTAAGGGTGTCACAATAAAGCCCGGTTCACACTGAGGTGGCAATGCCACCACCGCTGTTGTGTCCAACGTTAAACATAGGACGTGTTCACACTGAGGTGGCATTGCCACCGCCGTTGTGTTCGATCCACAACTCCGTCACCGGTGGCAGCTCTGTCAAAAAAAAACGCGTAGGCAAATCTTATACAAAACGCGCATTGTTAAAAAAAATCAATGAAAAATATTACGATTTTAACAAAAAAACGCGTGAAAACGCGTGTGCATTGCATAAAAAATGAAAAAATACTGTGGTTTTATTGCAAAACTTATTTTTTTTAAAAACAAATGATTTTTTATAAAAAATAAACTTTAAGTAGTTCTTTACGAATTTTAAACACACGTAAATACATAGTATGAAAGAGGGTACGATTCCCATACGCGTCCCAAAATTCGATTTGACCGATTCTAAAGTAAAATACACATATAAAACATCTTTGTTCACTAAATCAGACACGCAGACTTCGTTTTGATGGTTAATTTTAAGATTTGGCCTTATCGAGAAGAGTTATGAACAAATTTATACCCAAAAAATAACCTTTTTCAGCATATGCAATTTATGATGTTAATAAAAAAAATTGAAAACACAAAAATTAAATTAAAAACTATGTTTTAACAATGCTAGAAGTCTGAAGAACTTAAAAATTTTCAAAAAAATTAATAATTCAAAAGTTACATGGACCACCAAAAACATGGACAACAAAATTTTTTTGGCTTTAAACGCTAATATAAACTTAGTTTTTCACCGATTTATTGTTCCTAAGCCTAAGCAAAACCTAAAAATCAAACAAATTTGTGATATATCTGATTTTTATTAAAATAAGTTGTTTTTCAAAAATTTGAATTTTTTTCACAACTAAAATTTTATGGGTATTTGAACGGTATTATAAAAATTGGTTGTTACCATGAAAAAATAAAAGTATGTTTGAAACTGCCAGACACTTGGTAATACGACAAAAATAATATTAATTCGATTAAAGGCTTAATAAAAAAATTTCTTAATAACATAAATTGTACATGCCAAAATAGGGCAATTTTTGGGTATAAATCGGCTTATAACTTCTAATCAAAAGCTCAAATCTCAAAAATAATTACAAAAATCAAGTCTACGGGTCCAATTTAGGGTATGAAGGTGTTTTATATGTGTATTTTACATTAGGGTCGGTCAATACGACTTTTGGGACGCGTGTGGGAATCATACCATGAAAGAGAGCATGAATACACGAATTAGCAATTTTTATGCAGTAATAAAAGATTTGCGAAATTTTCTGCTGCGTAGTTTCTAACATAATTTGATGCACGACCTTGGGTTAAAATAGGATGTATAATGGGGCGGGTCATTAAACAATCTAAAAAAATCGATTTATTTAATTAAAAAGAAAACTTTTAAATTTTTTTTCTGCGAAAACAATTAATCAAATAGAGCAGGAGACATCCGAAAATAGTCATGAAAATATTCATGATCTTGCAGTATCATTTCTTGAACTAAAGCGTAGAAGTCTCCCTGATGTTCGCGCCACTGAAAAACAAAACATATCCACTAGTGATGTTTCTATTCTGCAATATCATGCTCCGGAGCTCCGGCCATTTAAAACGGAGGGAGCTCCAGAGCTCTGCCCTTAAAATAAGCGATTTTAAGCTTATTTAAGATCGAAATACATTTAAAATTACTCTGTTTGCATTTTTTTAAGACTATATAATTATTGTTTTAAATAAGTTTTGAGAAAAGTTTAGTTTACAAAAAAATTTTGACAAAATAATATAGAATTTCAGTTATTCATAAAATTAGTACAAAAAAAGCGGAACTCCGGGGGTTGCTCCGGAGCTCCTAAAAGCGAAGCTCTGCTCCGAAGCTCGAAACTCCGGGGAACATCACTAGTATCCATCATCTTTTGCAAGTTTTTTAAATTTTTTTTTTCGAAGTGCATGCAATAGAAGAATATTAATTTATATCTTCAATGTATTTAGAATCATAAACTAAAAAAGTGCAAATTTTCTTAGCTCTACACACGAACGAAATCCCGGCATTGCGTCTCCAGCGGTGGCATTGCCACCCCAGTGTGAACCTAGCGGTGGCAATGCCACCGGTGGTATTCCCAACGGTGGCGGTGGCATTGCCACCTCAGTGTGAACCGGGCTTAATTGTTTTAAAACCCCTGTTTCCGAAAATGTTTTGTTTTTTTGGCTAAGTATTTTGCTAATTACATCCAGCTTTATTGATTTTGTATTGCTTAGTTTACCTAATTTATTTTACCTATTTTTAATTTCTATTTATACTATTTTTTACTCTGTGATCTGGATTAATTATTAAAGAACAGGGAAAATTATTATTTTTAAAGCTTTAATTGTTCTAATTTTTTTTTTTGGTTTTTTCTTCTAATGATAAATTTAAATAATATTTTGCGAGCAGGCAAACTCCCTTTCAAGAATTTAAAACTTATATTTAAACTGATATTTTTAATTTGTAAAACTCGTAAAAGGTTGAAATTAAAAACAAATATCCAACATGGACACCTTTATGCTGGACAACCCGTTTTCCTTAGAGAATAAATCCCATGGGTTTTAAAAGTTAACCAATTTTTGTCGCCGAATTTGCTAAAACCTATCGCTAAGAATTATTATTAGTCAAGAGATAGCCAGAATATAATTTTTTGTAAAGATCATAGGCATATTTGAATACTGAAACAACAGATTTCCACTAAAGAAAAGAGGTACCTCTCTCCTCAACCACAAAACGGATTGGGCTAAATGAGGTATCATTGCAAAGCTTGCAGTTGAGGAAATGTCAAAAATTATCATGGACATTTTTATGCTGGACAACTCATTTTCACCAACCCGGCCTTCGGATTTTACATACTAAAAAATGTCTGGTACTGACATGAAATTATTGGTACTGGATATTAGTCGATGGAATACATCAATATCATGTCATATAAAAAATTAATCCATTAATTTTATACGTGCGTGCACATGACAAATTCCTAATGACCAATAAATTTTCTCGCTAAAATAGCTGAAAACATGTTGTTTTAAGATTTCCGTTGTGCAGTTGTTTTAGGGTTTTCAATTGTGCAAATTTTAATTTAATAAATTCAGATTTCGAACTAAAACTAATATGTTTTATACGAAAACACATAATTTTAACAAACGGACCACTAGATGATGAACTCTTAGTTTTCTGACTATAAATAGTTTGAAAATAGTTTTACAATGCGTTCGGGTGGTAATAAGAAAATAGATCAGAAAAATAAAGAAAAAATTATTTGTCAGTCGGATGACTACTTATGACAGATAAAAGAAAAAAAATTCAATTTCGTAAATATCAAAATTTTAAATATGTGTCAACTGCCTTTTCAAAAGTGTCAAGAATTTCACAACGCATTTAGCACGAGGAAATAAAAATTGGACTCCGGAGCTTCGTGGGTTCTGAGCGGAGCTCAGCTCAGAGGCTATATTGGGCTCCACGCTCCAATATCACTAGTCGTCAAATGTCTGTTTGTTTTCTTATTTGTATGTACCTTTTACATAATTTAACTATATAACTTTTTTAGTTTAAAGCTTAGAGATAAACGAATGATAATGGCATTTTTACTGAAACGACGAGTAACCACCCAGAAATGACCGATTATTAACACTTTATGATTTTTATTATGCCCCACGCGAACCATGGCTTCTTAACATTAAAAAGCTAAAAAATCAAGAACAAAAAAAAAAATAATGAAGCAAAATTTAAATATTGAGAAGTGATAACGCCGAGTTTTTTTGTTTGAAATGCATTTTTTGAATCAATCCGAAGCAAAAATACATAACATCAATGAAATTCTGCGTTCTTATTTGTTTGTAAAAAACGCCATAACCGCACAATTTTACTTGGTCCGCTCATCTTTGCATTTTGATTTTTGCCGTCAGCCAGATATAATTCAATCATAAGTCATCACTAAATTATAATCTAGCCTTGAAAAATACTCTAAGAATAGAGCAGGAAAAAGGGCGATATTACCCCGAGCGTATGCTTAGACAGAAAATATGTGGACTAGTCTGAGTGAGATGGACATTAGGTGCACCATAAGAAATTTGTATTTGATTTAACCAGCTGTCCACTGAATAAAAATTTTTACGATATGATAATGATTCGTTTATACATTGAACTAATCACACAGCACTGTTGCATTTTCTTTTACTATGAAATTTTAATTGAAAAATCATACTAACAACAATCTTTGACAAGCACGAAATCGCCACTTTTTTTTAAATTTAGTTGTTTCTTACATATACAAATATAACCTTCTAATAGACTATTTCGACATAAGGCGTTTTACACAGTAAAATTCCGATACACATTAGGCCGAAAGTTGAATTTAAAATAATATATAAATGAAAACTTCTATTAATTTTGCAGTGTAAAATAACGTGTAAACACTAAAGGCAAAATATAAATTTGATTGGATTTTTAATAATGTAGTTATTAATGTTTAATTTGGTAAAAATGCGAACATAAAAAATAAAATTACGATCATACCGAGCACCGAATATATAAGTAGGATTTTACTCCATTTCGTCAGATGATCTGATGGTCTATTGGTTCAAGGCCGTCGGCTTTAGACTGCAAGGTCGGGATTTCGAACCCCAATGAAGTTCCTTTTCCATTTTTTGTACCGGGAATTTTAACTTATCAAAATTTCATTTAAACTTATTAAAATTGAATTTAATAAAAAAACAGATCTTTTTAGATATTTTAAAAAAATCAATTAATTGATTATTGATTGGTATTAATAAGAAAGAAAATAGATTTGCTAGTGATTGATGTAGATACTAAATTTTTGATGTAGATATTTTGCTATAGACACAAAAAAATTAAAACCAAAGTCTGTAATGTAAAAAGCTTCTTGGAGTCTATTGTTTAATTTCTTTTAATATAATAGTATGGTTGATTTTTTAATTAAAAATCCTCCACGAAATATTGTTTTTCATTATTGTTGTGGATTTTATATGTAAATAATCTTCCGGAAATTAATTTTTCCAAAAAAAAAAAAAACACCAAGTAAGTATTATGCAGCTATATTTTATCTACCACTAAAAAACTAAATATAAATTATACGTCCCGGTACAAAAAATGAAAAAAAGAAGTTCATTGGGATTCGAACTCCCGACCTTGATTATCGAGTAAAATCCTACTTTCGTAATTTTATTTTTTATGTTCGCGTTTTTACGAAATTAAACGTTAATAACTACATTATTACAAATCCAATCAAATTTATATTTTTTTTTAGTGTTTACAAGTTATTTTACACTGCAAAAATTAATAGAAGTTTTCATTTATATATTATTTTAAATTCAACTTTCGGCCTAATGTGTATTGGAATTTTACTGTGTAAAACGCCTTATGTCGAAATAGTCTATTGAAAAAGTGGCAGTTTCGCACTTGTCAAATATTGCTGAGAGTACGTTTTTTTCAATAGTCATTTCATGAGATTAAAAAATGCAACAGTGCTGTGTAAATAGTTCAATTTATAATCAAATTATTATTGTATGGTAGAAACTTTTATTCAGTGGGCAACTGGCCAAATCAAATACAAATTTCTTATGGTGCACATAATGTCCATCTCAGACTGGTCCACATCTTTTCTGTCTAAACACACGCCCGGGGAGAAATCGCCCCTTTTTCCTGCTCTATTCTAAGAGCATTTGTCAAGGCTAGTGTTTGAAATAAAAAAATACCATTAAAATTACAAAAAAAAAACAAGTAGAAAGTCTCCTTAATTTTTTAAAAGAACAAAATAAACAAGTTTTTATTTCGAATAAATACTAGTTTACAATGTTTATGCAAAAAAACCCCAGAGTTTGCGCTTCAGGACCGTCGAGTTTAGTCAAGTATTTCATAATCGCCTTTTAAAACAGATTGGCACAAAATAGCTTTAATTTTGAAACAATACAGTGTTATTTTGAAATACCATTAAAAAATTAAATCATTTAACTATGTACTTTTCACTCCACTGAAAGTTTTAACAAGTTATGTTTTGAAATTCCGTAAACGCACTTAATAAATAAACAGGTAAACTTTATCTTTAATAAAAAAATTCCCAATTACAAAATAAATCCTCTAAAAAATATGATCTTAAATTTTAAAACAATGTTACAACGAGTTTTGTAGTTCAGTGCCAGTGTGACATCACTACTATCAATGTTTATGCAAAAAACAGACTTTGCGCTTCAGGACCTTCGAGTTTAGTCAAGTATTTCATAATCGCCTTTTAAAACAGATTGGCCCAAAATAGCTATAATTTTGAAGCAATGTAGTGTTATTTTGAAATACCATAAAAAATTAAATTATTTAACTATGTACTTTTCAACTCCACTGAAAGTTTTAACAAGTTATGTTTTGAAATTCCGTAAACACACTTAATAAATAAACACGTAAACTTTATCTTTTATAAAAAAAAATTCCCAATTACAAAATAAGTCCTCTAAAAAATATAATATTAAATTTTAAAACAATGTTACAACGAGTTTTGAAGTTCAGTGCCAGTGTGACATCACTACTATGAAATTAGAGCAAATCTGAACTTTTTTAGTTTAGTTATTTTATACCCCTAACAAACCAAGTTTAAAATAAAATGGGTTTGAAGCTAAAATTTTTGTTTGTGCTTCTTGGTTTCTTTTACTTGAACAACTTGATTTTATGTCAGGTAAATTAAATTTAAATATAATATTTTTCCAAAAATTTTAAGCATGATTTATTTCGTATAACTATTTTCGAGTAAAAATTGATTTTAATTTGATTCAAATGCATATCTTTTTACAAAATAAAATAAGTATTTTTCGGGGCCTATTGGGCCCGCCCTCGTCTACATCTTTCCAGTTAGTTTAAATAAAGGGATAATATTTACAAAATATGGAGTAAGTATTTCCGGGATTTAATTCTAAATTTTAATCATAAGCAAATGTGACGACCCAAAGTAGAAGCGAAAATAACCAGGCGTTGAAAAATTTAGACAGCCAAATTTATTGAAAAATTTGGCCGATACAGGAATTGAACCCGTAACCTCCAAAGTCGACTCTGGCGTGCTATCCATTACACCATAGGCCGGACAGGAAAAGGGGAAAGATAATCGCCTTTTATTAACGCTTGCACTTTGAGTTTCCACGGAAGGGACACAAATGTGTCACACCTTCCCACCAAGAGAAGAGCTGACCTCAGCCTCTTCGATTCAATCCACACACCTCCACCAGCTCCAACAAACCCGTCTATTTACCGTAGCACAGGTGGTACGCTGGTATACAAACCCGGAGGTGTGTATCGGCCACCAAATATGTGACGACCCAAAGTAGAAGCGAAAATAACCAGACGCTGAAAAATTTAGACAGCCAAATTTATTGCAAAATTTGGCCGATACAGGAATTGAACCCGTAACCTCCAAAGTCGACTCTGGCGTGCTATTGCTATCCATTACACCATAGGCCGGACAGGGAAAGGGGAAAGATAATCGCCTTTTATTAACGCTTGCACCTTGAGTTTCCATGGAAGGGACACAAATGTGTCACACAAACAAGCTTCAAGTAAAGCTTTATTTCGACGTTTGGAAGCAACTACGTGCTTCTTCTTCACAGGGTTTTAACGTAGTAAGTAAAAACTCACCACGTTTTTAAAAGCCTATGAAGAAGAATCACGTAGTTGTTTCGAAACATCAAAATAAAGTTTTATTTTAAGCTTATTTGCTTACAATTAAAATCTGGGGTTAGATACCGGAAATACTTCATTATTTGTCAATATTAAAATCGATTAAACTCATTATAAATGTATATTTAATATAATACAAAAAATCTTCTGATGAGGACGGGCAATAACATTCTAAGGCAAAAATTAAATTTTTCCTATTTTTGAAGCCCAAACTATCATTTAATAATAACAATGTATGATTGTTAAACAAGTTTCCAGTGCCATTTTAACTGACAGTGAAAAAATTCTTTATAATACACTAAAACTATTGAAAAAAATTTTTGGTGATAGTAGTTGCAAGAGCGCAACACATTAGTATTGAGCCAAAACTGCACCCAAAAATTATTTCTAATGTCCTTAAATCATAAAATTCACGTGTATTCTCTTTATTTTTTTCTCGCATCATTTTTTTATTATTACAATTCTTATAACACACTGTATAAAATTATGAGCTCCCTGGGAAAGCAACGAATCGTTTAAATTTTTCGAAAGTCAGTTTTTTTATTATGATTTTTTTCATAGATTTTTATAAAAATAGTTATTTTTATAAATTAGCCACAAAATACTTTTCGGAAAAATTTCGGAACATACATTTTTTACGAACATAAAGTCGAGACTGACTATGGAAAATGAGTTACTCTACAGTCGTTATAATATACACAAGACTTTGACTCTCACGTGTATTTTTTAACTACTGCGGCTGAAGGTATCAACGATAAATGCGGCGGCAGGAAAGTCGTCTTTGATTTCTTTTTTTTGCCGAGCATTATAGGCACCTTGCACTGGAACTCGGTTTATACATGAAGTGTAAACATAGCGAGTCACCATAATGGAAATTACCGTATCTCCTACTTATCTTTTGTAGTATGCAGATCAACACTCGAAAGCGCGCGAAATTTCGATCGGTTGCTCTGCATACTACGAAAGATAAGTAGGAGATACGGTAATTATCCATTAGGGTAGTGCATTTAATTTCGGCACTTTTCCAAATTGGGCATTTTTCATTTTGGACTATATCGTTGGTAATACTGAACGAAATACGTTTGATAGCTCAAATGAGAGCTAATTATATGTAGATGACTGTCGTGAGCTTTTTATTTGTTATGTTATGATATTTTCACGTGAAATTGTGTGATTTAAAAATAAAATTGTTACTCGTTTTTAGAACATGGGCATTTCATGATTGCGCAAGAAATTGGTTTAAAAATTAAATTGTTCTGGTAAAATTTAGTCAATTTTCCGAATTTAAGTCCCCGTGGTTCTACGTTGCGTTTGTGGTGAGCAATCGTTATAAAATAAAATAGTGTAATTTCGGCACACATATTGCTGTAGGTAAAAACGGGTTGAATTAAGTGGTCGGGTGTTAAATTGTAGTTGTAAATAGTTAAAAGACAACGTTGAAATGTGTAGGGGTCATAGCACTGCACTTAAACTTAATTAAGGGGGTCTTTTTAAAACGGGCCGAAATTGAATTCACTTTTTTTCCAAATTTTGCTCATTTTGATACCATTTGGCATTTTAGATGTAACTTTTTGTAACATTTATTTTTTTGTTTTTTCAAAGCTTTAAAAACAATTTTTAGGGTAAATTTTATATTATTGATTTTTATATTTGGTGGAACTTTTTTTGTTAATTGTGCAAGTTCTTTATTATTGTCACAACTCCCGCTGTGTTAATGTTTCAGAAATATGACGTCTTATAAATACGAGTTGTAATGTAACACTGTCGAGCGATGGTGTAACGTAGCACGTCAGTCAATGAGGTACTGAGGCTGGAGATTACAGGTTCAAGTCCTGTATCGCTCATTTTTCAGCCAAAAAAGCTAAAAACAGCAAATTGTTTCGCAATCTTTCTTTCAAAAACTCGATTTATTCGGCCTCATATTTCTGGACGTTACATTATCTTTCGTAAAATTTTCACAAAAAGCAGAATTTAAAACCTCGCATTGTTCACTGGGTTTATGTGCCAGAGTGCCATTTTTTTTAAAAGAGGCAACGCTTCATTAGAAACACTCTTGCGCATATTTCTTACAAAATTAAATAATCTATTTTTATTTTTACTTGTTAGTGTTTTCTTTTCACGCTGTTCATTAATTTTTGTAATCTCTTTCTGAAAAAGTCTATCAAATTCTGGCGTTGTTTCCACAATCTCTTTTTTTTTATAAGAATTGTTTTGATGTATTTTGGATATTCAATTCACGTTTATTAGAAGTTTTTAACTTTTTTTCTTTTTTGGTACAAATAAATCAATAGCTTTTTCTATATGAGATCTCAGGATATTCCAATGGGTTTCAGCCGACGCGATAGTCTCAAAAAGGTCAATAAAATTAATTGAATTAAGGTAAGCGTTCATTTGTTCCCAATTTGCTTGCTTAAAATCAAGAAAAAAATTCTGTCTCAGAATTTATTGTTTTTGTTGTGCTGCATGGTGACTCACTATGTGTATTGCATACTTCATGTATAAACGGAATTCCAGTGCAAGGTGCCTATTAACTAGGGGAATTTTATTTGGGTTCAACACTCGTTATATTTAGTTGCGTCAAATGTTTTTCTGCACGTAATATTTTTTAAAAAAAGAATGGTTACTCGAACACCCTGCTATTTTCACTCAGGGGCCTGTTTCATAAAATACTGGTCTTCGTAAATTACAAATCTATCAATAACTTTTTTTATTCTGAACCATTTGCGTTGAAATTTGAAATGAAAAAAGATTATATGCCATGTGCAAACTATTTAAAATTTCATGTACGTAGCTGTTGTGTGTTTAAAGTTATTCCAGTTTTAAATTTTAGCCACTTGTAATTTTTTACAAGTTCTCAAAAGAAAAATTAGGGTAAATTTTTCTTTTGAGAACTTGTAAAAAATTACAAGTGGCCAAAGTTTAAAACTGGAATAACTTTAAACACACAACAGCTACGTACATCAAATTTTAAATAGTTTGCACATGGCATATAATCTTTTTTCATTTCAAATTTCAACGCAAATGGTTCAGAATAAAAAAAGTTATTGATAAACTTGTAATTTACGAAGACCAGTATTTTATGAAACAGGCCCCTGGTGGAATTAATCATTGAGACTGGAAAAAATTTTCCCGAGGTAAACATATCTCGCTAAGAGTAGGGTTGATTTTAACCAACATTAAGATCTTTACACTATTAAGTTTTATGTATAAATCAATCGTACTGTTAGCGAGATATGATGACCTGAAAATTTGTAGAAATGTGCACGTCACCAATAGATCGGCAGAGAATTGTTGGCATTATTTAAAAACACCCTTTTAAGGAGATGACTGGTTTAAAGTCCTTGGTTTGGGTTGTTTGTAAGTTTGTGAACTTTATGGGTTTAGAAGTTTTTAAATCCTTAAAAGTACTAAGAAAGATTTTTAACTACATGTCTATGGTTTTATTTATCAGCAGTAGTGACATTATAGGTAAAAAATACTTTATAATCATAGTAACAGTTAAAACGAAGACTTAAATTAGCGTTTTGTCACCAATAAACGGAATTGGTTTGCGCAAAATTATAACTTTACAAAGTATTATAGCCTAAAATATTATTAAATATTATAACTTTACTTATATTATAAGTTATAACTATTAAATATTGCAAATTTAAGATTTTACACAAGGTTAAACAAATAAAGCTAGTCTGTTTTAGCATGGAGAGCCGGTGGTTAGTATCCAGCGCTTTTCAAGGCCGCTGGATACATTCGGTTCCGGAATTCTGAATTCGCTGGGTATCAGACATTCCGGAGTGGTGGCCACACTAAAAAATGGTGAACGCTACCTTGTGCATAAAGGTAACGAATACGGTATTTGGGGGGACACTGTAGCCACTCCAGCTAGACACATGTCATCAAGATGGAACCCCGTGTCTTCCTCAGCCAATGTCAAACCTGGAACCAATTTGGGCGACTTAATTCGCACCGGTGGTAGAAATTACGACCCTTTCACCGACAATTGTAACCACGCATCATGCAGAATTATGGGAAAACATGAGTCACAAGAGTGATATTGATTTTTTGATAAAATAAATTATTTCGTATTAGGTAACTGATTTAAATTCGGCCACCGGCTATTATTTTTGCTACGCACATAGTTATGAAATTAACGGCGTATAGCTAAATAGATGACATGATGATCTATTCAGCCATACGCAACTCATTTATAATCTTACGCATGGCAAAAAAGCAGCCGGTAGCAAAAATTAGGGCCTGATCGACTTTAAATCAGTTTAAATCAGCCTTGTATGGCTTTCAGGGACGTAACAAGTGGGGGGGGGCAGGGGCAGGCGGCCGTTCTCCCCCCCACCCAAAATGGTCTGGGGGAGAAAAAAAAAGGATAGTGTTTGGCGAGAGGGGAGGGGCGGCTGCCTCTTCCCCAGAAATAGTCGTCAAATGGTAAAATTTAGTGGTTTTCAGAGGCTAAAAATTTAAAAGTTTCTTTTTTTTTCAAACTATAAAATAATTTTGGCATCCCAATCGACCCCCAAAAAATTTTTAAAAAAATTTTCACTTCGCTTCGCTCAGCAGTGATTTTAAAGTATACATACATATTTTGAAATAAGCAATAAGTACTACACAGAAAGCAACGCAAACAATCATATTCGTTAATTTATGTACCTCCCTTCTCCTAAAATTTTCAGCCGCCTAAAGAAATATTCTCGGTAATTCTTTCTATATGGTTACACTACAAAACATAGAAAGCTGCTTATCTGCTTTGATTCACAGCGTGGTGTAGCCAGCCAGGGGGTCTGAAAGTTATTTAAATTCCCTTTTTTGTGAAAAAGGCTCTGTTAATGTAATTTTTAACAAAGAAAACATGTTTTACCGCTAAAAACATTAGATAATACGCTATTAGGCTAAAAATAGTGTATTATACAAGTTTATTTACGTTTCCTGCTTTTTTAACCTTTGCAAAAAACTTGGGGGCGGCCTCCCCCCGCAATTTTTTTCTACTGCAATCCGGCCTCCTCCAAAACTAAACCCTCGGTACGTCCCTGATGGCTTTTATTTTAACTTTAATTTGACTGTAAAATCAATTTTAACTAATTGTAGCTTAATAATGGTGTTAAAGTGAAAATATTATTTTTATAGTATAGGTTCTGATAAATCATTTCCATTTATTGTTCTACACAATTTAACATTAGTAAATAAATAATTAAATTAAAGTCAAAATCCTTCAGGCTGAAATTTAGGGCGTAAACGCTTACCGTAAGAAAGAAATAAGCAATGAACACTTTAGAATAAAAATAATAAAAAAAGTTTTTAGAGATGATGTAACCAATTATCATTAAGTTTCGTCAGGTGTTTTTTTCCACGTGATATTTTATTGAAAAACGAGTGGTTACTTTACCACCTAGTCATTTTCAACCTGATGGAATTCATCTAGTATACAATTCATTATTAAATGCCACATCTACTATTAATTCGCATTTTAATGACGCCAGAGAAAGGGTCAAAATCAGTATAAAAAGAGCCTTCCTCTACTGTAAATTTATAACCACAGCAAGTATAGTCATAGTCCTGTTAAGTTTATACTAAGTGGGTCTTCGTATTTCGTACCGACGCAGATTGCTGTCGGTATTTGTAACCGAAGCTCCGGACCCATTTCAGCTCCGGAGCACGTTCGCTTTAAACAAGCACAGCTTCAGAACGTGAAATTTGGGATAGGAACATCTCCATAGCATATTCAAAATGGATTAAGACTGGCGATAAAGTAGAACTTTAAAACGTGATTTCTTAAAAACGGCGCAACAAATTAGTATGCTTCTTAAATCAATTTTGCTTGGGGAAATTTGCACTCCCTGAGTAATGAATACATAATAGGGTAGTGCATTTAATTTCGGCACTTTTCCCAATTGGGCATTTTTGATTTTGGACTATATCTTTGGTAATCCTGGACGGAATACGACGTTTGATAGCTCAAATGAGAGCTAATTATATGTAGATGACTGTCGTGAGCTTTTTATATGTTATGTTATGATATTTTCATGTGAAATTGTGTGATTTATAATTTTTTAAAAATGTTACTCGTTTTTAGAACATGGGCATTTCATGATTACGCAATAAATTGGTTTAAAAATTAAACTGTCCTGGTAAAATTTAGTGTATTTTCCGAATTTTTAGTCCCCGTGGTTCTACGTTGCATCTGTGGTGAGCAATCGTTATAAAATAAAATAGTGTAATTTCGGCACACTATTTCTGTAGGTAAAAACGGGTTGAATTTAGTGGTCGGGTGGTAAATTGTAGTTGTAAATAGTTAAAAGACAACGTTGAAATGTCTAGGAGTCATAGCACTGCACTTAAACTCGATTAAGGGGGTCTTTTTAAAAAGTGCCGAAATTAAATGCACTTTTTCCCAAATTTTCCTCATTTTGATACCATTTAGCATTTTAGCTGTAACTTTTTGCCAGTTACAGGTTGAACAACAAGTAAAAGCTTAAATTAAAGAAAACTGTCTGGAGATAATGATAGGTTTTTAAATTTTTGAAAATGATGATTTTTTGACTGAGAAACAATCGATTGTTTGTAAAGTGCCGAAATTAAATGCATACATTTAATTTCGGCAATTTTCCATTTTTTTAAAAACTGATTTAATTAAGTAAAAAAACAACTTTCGTACAGTGAATTTTTTATGACGCAACGCAGTATCGTAAAAGCTTTAAAATGAGCTATCAAACATAAAAATCAGGCCATACAGTAAAAAGTTACATTGGAAAAACGAAAAAGTGTCGAAATTAAATGCACTACCCTAATTTGGCATGTAATTTTTATCACAAAAATAAATTTATTAACAATATATTATCTAAAAATATATGCATTTAGCTTACTAATAGTTGCCATAACCCATAAATATTATGTATTGTAAGAGTCCCAACGGCTCCCTTAGTACTACGGGAGTTAACCTACCCGTGGTTATCCCTGTGGCACACGTAATGCAATTTTCGACATGAAATATATCCCCTCTACTTGTAATTTAAATTATAAACGGTAACACCATTTAAAAGGTGTATATTACATGGAGGAAAAATGGTACAGCCTACCGGTGGACCAAGGAAGGGTACAAAAAAAAAGGTATGAGGGCTATTGTAACTATTTTAGTAATTTAGGAATCAATGGAAACGGCATGGATACTAATACTTGGATAAAGCTGGAACAAGACCTTATTGCATACTTACCAACTAATTATTATCCTTAAATAATACTTTTAGCAATAAATAATATTTTTTGCAAAGAGTTCTGTTTCACAAAGGTAAGTCGAAGTTCACAAAGGAAGTACAGATAGACTGAAACCAATCAACAATCAAACGAATACTTTAGTAGTTAAATATCTAAAATAATCATAACATACCTTTTTCTCAAATCCTTTAACAAGGTTGTCCTTAATCATATTATGCTGCACTGGCCCCTAAGTGGAAATAAATCTGAGCCTCAGAAAGTAAAACTTTTTTATTATACAGTAGTTCTGAATAAGGGTTTTTTAGTGTCTTCTAGACCCCCAACAACATAGGTGGGCAGGGGGGATTGGGGGTTTATACCCCCTCCAAAATTTCGAATTTCGCTGACACCCCCCCCCCTCTAATTTTGGGGTACCCGGGGACACCCCCCCCCCAAAAAAAGACGTTATATAAAAAGCGTTATAAAAGGACTAAAAAAATTTTCCGCGCTTCGCGCGGAGTGTTTATGTCATATACTTCATTTTTTTTCTATTATTCAATAAAAATAAGTCTATAAAACAAAGAAAATTTTTTTACAAACAATTTGATACCTTAAATTTCCGATTTCCAAAACATTACAACTGAAAAATGAGTACATTGAATTACAGCTGAGCAATGTAAAGTACCAGAAAATGTTTTCTAAATTACTTCACCTTTAAATTTTTAATACCACTATAACAATTTAAAGTGGGGTCCAGCGTTGTCGTATCAAGATTAAAAAACAAAGTAACACAAATTTGGAAATGGAGACCAATTGAAACATTAAGAATGGGGTGAGTCTAGCGTGGTCATACCAAGATTAAAAAACAAAGTAATACAAATTTGCAAGTGGAGAGTATATAATTAATGGAGCGCTGATTGAAGCGCGAGAAAATTTTTTAAAAATGGTCGTTCTAGACCCCCAAATTTTTATCCTTGGCGACCCAAAAGGGGGGTCTAGACCCCCTGGCTACGCCCATGTGTGTATATAATCTTTAATTAATATAAGATTATGGATTAAAAAGTTGATACTTGACTTTACAATCAAAACAATAAAATTACTATTCTATTATTACGTAATTATTAAAAAAACTATGATTTCTAATCTAATTATAAGAATATTTAATTAAAAGAATTAAAAAATAAAATTTATAAGTTGAAATACGGTCTTATTTCAATTTTACACAGTTTTAAAGCATTTATAAGCTTGTTTTACGTTTTTTTACGCGTTTTAAGTCTATTTTAAGGCAGCGCGGAAATATTGGGTACACCCTGCCTCAAAATTTGGGTCTTGCCAGACACCCCCCTAAAATTTAATCCCCCCCAAATGCTTTTGGTCCCAAAAAAAACCTCCAAAAACGGTGCACAAAAAAAACCTCCAAAAACGGTGCACAAAAAAAACCTCCAAAAACGGTGCACAAAAAAACCTCCAAAAACGGTGTATGACCATTGCAGATTTGGCCAACACTTTAAAAAGCACCAAGCCTTCAAAATGAAGATGGACCTGCAAACAAATTTTAGGTTAAAAAACACAAAAACTGGCCGGATTCACATCGTCATACAAACATTTCTCCACTCCAATCGTTCCAAAATTTACAGAAAATACCCGGAAAGGTTTGTTCAAGCAGCATATTAAAAACATTTCTGATTAGTTTAAAAACAAAAAAGTTTTTTGGTTTTTAAACCTTAGGTTTTTTTACTGTATCGGCCATAGAGACACCGTCATTGATAAATATAGTTTTTTTTGGTTTTAACTGATAGTCAAATATTTAAGTTGCACATTGATATAAGCATCGTATTGATCCGCTGATCCATCCAAATCCAAAGTCAAGATCCACCAAAAAGTTGATACTAGATGTTTCAAATAATTGATAAAATATTTTACTAACAAAGGTTCAGCTTATTTTAGTGCATTTTTAATGCTTTAGATGTGTCTTGCACTATACGAATCATGCGTTACCTTTTTTGAGATATAACGTTTTAAAGTTAAAGTTTCGCCTCCAGTCTTATTCCTTTTTGAACAGACTTCAACACCTGGTATATAATTTTCCAAACACGCATCTGTTTCTGAATTTCATTATCTCCTTCCAAACACATTTCTCTGAAAAGAGAGCAGGTGAAAAAGGCGGCTGTAGTTTTTCTATGATAAATTTTCTGTTATTTTCTGGCTTTTCTGGTTCTCGGCGACGCTTCGCTCCACCCCTCTCCTGACAGCGTGGTGGTTGGCGGGAATGTCACGTGACAGCGCGGGAGGGCGGAGCGCAGTTCCCCAAGCGTCTTTTTCCTGTCCGATATATGCGGGAGCATGTACAAGTGCAGACGCCTCAGGTTTTTGAGGTACTAAACCATATAAGTTGCCGTTATTTTACATACACCACAGTAAAAAACGATGAGAAAGTAAAAGCAAAGTGTGATCATGCTTCCATCAGCAACACTCTTAAAATTTTTCAACTCTAATGCAAAAATATTATGTAGTCCCAAGCAAGCACTCAAGCCCAAAATTTTGACTCTAGTCAACCTCTCTTTACGTTGGAATGATAAAATTGTTTATTTAAAGATTTTAAGGTTTAAGTTATTGTTTTACAGAAGGGTTTACCTTATTTGAATTCAGTTTGAAAAAAATTTAAATCATTGTTTGAGTTTTAATACTTTTTACTCTCATTATTTTGGTTTTAATGCAACTTGAAAAAGACTTTTAGGAATCAAATTCCGGTGGACGTACCTAGCATTACAAAAATTTGGGTCCGCGGTCCCGCCGCGAAATCAAAATTCGTTATGAAACCAATAATTTTTACCAAATTTTTTCGGAAACCGAAGATTAAGCACAATATTAAAACAATTTGGAGTATTTTTGTTAACTTTTGACCATTATTTAGAGCATAGGTGGGCAGCCTCTCGGATTTTGGGGGGGTATAAGGAGGGGGATCAAATTTTAGGGGGGTGTCCTGCAAGACCCAAATTTTGAGGGGGGTGTACCCAATATTTCCGTGCTGCCTTAAAATGGGCTTAAAACGCCTAAAAAAACGTAAAACATGCTTATAAATGCTTTAAAACAGTGTAAAATTAAAATAAGACCTTATTGCAACTTAAAATTTTATTTTTTAATTCTTTTAATAATAATGTGTTTCAGTGGCGTGCCCAGGATTTCATTTGGGGGGCGGTCTAAGGGGGGCAATACTAACCCTGAAGGGGTGTCTGGGGGGCAGCAGCCCCCCAGATATGGGGGTCTGGGGGGGAGAGCCCCCTAGGGGGGGTCCGGGGGGCAGAATGCCACCCGGGGAGAAAATTTTTAATTTAAGGCGCTAAAATACATTAGAAATTTTAATTCCAGATGATACTTATTACAAAATTTAAGGTTTTTTTATACCTACACATTTAAAACATGTGTTTAAAACGTTAATTAAAAAGTATAATAGTGTTTATAGTAGTTTTATTAAATTGTATATCTTAACTCCTGAATGGGGATAATCGATTTGTAATCGAAAAACTAAGATAAAATGTCAATTTAAACTACCCGCGTAGCGAGAAAATTTTGCTTTTTTGACTATTAATATGCTTTTGGAAGGCATCAGATAAGTTTCTGTATTAATATTAAAGAAAAATTTTTTTCTCTCCCAAAATTTAAAGCCCCCTTACGAAAAAATTCCGGCTTCGCCGGATTTCAGGGGGGGGGGCGGCGCGCCGGCCAAGCACGGCCCCCCGCCCCCCCCTGGGCACGCCACTGATGTGTTTGTATATTCTTAATAATTAGATTAGAAATCATAGTTTTTTTAATAATTACGTAATAATAGAATAATAATATTATTGTCTTGATTATAAAGTCAAGTATCACAAACTTTTTAATCCATAATCTTATATTTAATTAAAGATTATAGACATACATGGGCGTAGCCAGGAGGGTCTAGACCCCCCTTTTAGGTCGGAAAAGGGAAAAATTTGGGGTTAGACCCCCCTTTTGGGTTAAATAAAAATTTTGGGGTCTAGAACGACCATTTTTAAAAATTTTCTCGTGCTTCGCTAGCGTCCCTTTAATTATATAGTCTCCACTTACAAATTTGTATTACTTTGTTTTGTAATCTTGGTATGACCACGCTAGACCCACCCCATTATTTATGTTTTAATTGGTCTCCACTTCCAAATTTGTGTTACTTTGTTTTGTAATCTTGGTATGACCACGCTAGACCCACCCCATTATTTATGTTTTAATTGGTCTCCACTTCCAAATTTGTGTTACTTTGTTTTTTAATCTTGATATGACCACGCTGGACCCCGCCTTTAGATTTGTTATATAGTGGTATTAAAAATTTAAAGGTTAGAACTTAGTAATTTTAAAAATAAAAGAGAAAGAAAGGTTAATATAGACATGTATTTTAATGCATTATTATAAAATTTTAATTAAAAAATATATTTTTGAAAAATTATACTTAAAAATAGAAATTAGACTAAGCAGAAAATTTTTTTAAAAATTTAATTGTATTATAAGTTTTACACTTAGTACAAAATTATTTTTAACTTTAAAATTTGAACAAAAAACTGGCATAAATGGGTAAAGTAAGTAAATACAAAAACACCTTAAAAGGTGTAGAAAGCAGGTTAGAAGAAAGTAAGTAGGTGCAGAAGCACCTACTTACTTTCTGCACCTAAGTAGGTGCAGAAGCAGGTAAGGTAAATGTTAGGTACAAGTAAAACATTTTCTGGTACTTTGCATTGCTCAGCTGTAATTCAATGTACTCATTTTTCAGCTGTATTGTTTTGGAAATCAAAAATTTTAAGTTTTCAAATTGTTTGTAAAAAATTTTTTGTTTGTTTTATAGACTTATTTTTATTGAATAATAGGAAAATAATGAAGTATATGACATAAACTCTCCGTGCGAAGCGCGGAAAATTTTTTTTAGACCTTTTATAACGCTTAAAAATTTTTCCCCGGGAGGCGAATTTGGGGGGGAGTGTCCCCGGGTACCCCAAATTTAGGGGGGTGTCAGCAAAATCTGAAATTTTGGGGGTATAACCCCCCCAACTCCCTCGTCCACCTATGATTTAGAGCTATATTAAGCGTAACTAAGGTTTCTCATATGTAAATTTTTTTAGTTGATCAGAAAAAAAATATTTTGTGATGGTTAATTAAATACAAAAGACTACTAAAATTTCTCAAGTAGATGTTTTTTTGTATATAGTGTTTCCAGTTTCAAAAATAATACGAAAAAATACATTCAATTTTAGAGGAACTTTGTTTCGTGGTGGGACCTCCGACCCAATTTTTGTTATGCTAGGTAGGTCTATACTATCTGCAAGAAACTACTCCTTTAGTACTGGACTGAGCGAGCTAAAATCTAGAAATGTGTTTGGAGCAAAGACGTTCAAATTAAATTTGAAGTAGAAAGATTTTGTATTACAGGAGTGGTTTTTCCTAAGCGATTTAGGAATTTATTCGTAAAAGTGCTCCTTCTAATAGAAGCATTAAGTTTTTTATAATCGTTTTATATTATTTTATTGAAAACATATTTTCCAAAACATAGTAGATTTAACCGCGCGATGTAAAAGTCGGTACAATTTTTGTATAAATTTGCCAAAAATAGACAAATATTTTGTAACC
>JASAMX010003954.1:0-10146 GCA_030248175.1 Microlaimidae sp. YZB2_3 | reverse complement strand
AATAGGCTAAAAACTGCAAAAAAAATCGCGATGAATGGGCTATAATTTTTGGGCGTTTTTTTCATTTTTGGACGGGGGGAGCAAATTCTCTCATAGAACAGAGGAGGACATTTCCAGGCCGTGCACAGGTATGCTATACAGCACTGAAGTACGAAATGGGCTGGATAAAGGCTCTGATAAATGTATACAGGCGCACGTTCTACATTACAAATTATTAACAAACGTCACTCATTGAAACTGCAACTTCAAATTAATATAAACCTTAAAAAAACCCGGGAATTTTCGATCATCACAGAAATTTACAAGAGCTGTTTTATTTCCAAAATTTTAAATTGCCCGAATTATTTTACGATTCCATTTTTTTTTGAAATTGAAAAAATTTGATAGGTCCAAAATTGAGTAACTAGCAGAATCTTTAATATATTACAAATTGTGTTTTATGTCTTCAAGCCAAATTTTAACACCGTGGTTTTCACATAAAATTTACTTGTCTATAAGCAAAAGCCAAATGCAAATATCCGCAAGCAAAGCAATAAAAAATTATATTCTTATCGAAAAATTTCAATTGTCTCTAATCTTAGAAACCTTTAAACTTAGCTCTTAGCAAAAAAATTTAAGTTGTTTTATTTTTTTGGCTACGGACCATAAAACACCGAAATTCTCTTTAAAAATATTGATAAAACGTTAATTTTAGATCAAAAACAAATTTTATTGCATTTTTGGATTTTTAATTAAAAACTTTAATTTATAATTTAAGCAAAATTAAATTTGGAGGAGGTTATAAGTCATTTCAATGAAGACGGTATTAATTTTAATTTAATTTTTTTAATTCCCCCTTTTCAAAAATTTTCCAAGAACTCTCCCCATCGATACATAGACAAGTTGGTGCGGAAAGGAGGCGGCTTAAACAAGAAAGGGGTAAGAAGTTATACTTGGAAGATAACAGATAAACGCATTCTTACCAAATCTTTTTTTTTTCTGGAATGCATTTTCCCAATATCATTTTTCTCAATTTTAACGGGAAAATAAGTCAAAAAATGGCAATTTTAGTAAAAAGTACTCGTTAGGGCATTTTTAATTTTTATTTGTAAAAACACTGATGTAGACCTTAAATCCTAAATTTGAAAGGAGTTACCAGTCACTTCATTTTCTCAATTTTTAAAAAATTGGAAACAAAATCCCTCTTCTCACTCTGGGATAAAGGGGGCTATTTAAAATTCCCTATGTTCCCGTATGGAAAACCAACACCCACAAATTTAAAAGACGTACATCCCAAAACTGACGTTTTTAAAAATTTACATTCTAAATTTTATGGGAAAGTGGCTATCTTTTCCGATCGGAAATTTCGGATGAGGAGGAAGGGGCGGAGGGTTTGAAGTTTTGAGCTTTTAGCAAGATAACTTCAACCCCCTCTCTGTTAGCCATGCTTAAGTAGAGGAGACCTTCAAAACAACAAAATAAAATACAAAAAAAACCCATATTGTGGATTATTTTACTTGAGAAGTAGATGAAGAAGCTGGTATCAAAATTTTAGGTAAATACGACAACCAAGATTGCTAAAAAACTGATTATTATACACAAATAAAAAGTAGTTCAGCAGATTAACCCCGCCTCACATGTCATCATAGTCACACATCTTTTTAAATTAGAAAGTAATGTAGTTTTTTTTTGAGTACCCCTACCTCAAAAAGTTTTAAACCTAAAACTATAATAATCTTGTCTGTTGCTCTATTCAAGCATAACTTCATAGTGAAAATTATTATTTCTGTCAACTGATTTAGAAAGAACATAAAAGCTAAATGCAACACAAACAGTTTTTAAACAAAATTTCGAAGTTTTTAAACAAAATTTCGAATTTACCGAGTTTTCTTCTAAATCTGATGGGTCATAACGAATTAACCAGTTGTCGTTTCCACGATCTAAAAACAAAAAAAAACACAATAAAATTTTTTGTGTCAGTCAATTTACATAACCTGAAAATTTTTAAATCAAGTATACAATTACGATGAATTCAAAGATTTTCGTACATTTCTGTACAGAGAGTTGTCTTGATTAATTTAAAATATTATTATTTAATTTTTTGTTAATGTTGCTTAGGGTAATTGTTTATTTATATGCATAGAATAAAATTTCTTTCGCTATGGTTTTTTATAGTTTTCCACAATTTTATTGGAAGGTTTTTCTTTCAGTTTTATCTTATTTTGCAAAAAAAAAAACTTTAAAGACCTTTTAAAAGTTTGTTTCTAATAATTATGAATTAAGTAAAATTAGAAAAATAACAAAAAATAGTAAATTTTATTAATTTATTCCTGAATCAATGAAATAAAAAGCAATCCGTTGTAAATTTTATCCAGAAATGATTTTTACAAAATTCAAAATTTACAAAATTCTACAAAATAATCAAAATATTTAGTGGAAAGTAGTGTTGTAAAAAGTTACTTTTACTTTTATTTAAATTAATAAAAGTAACAGATTTTGGATTACTTTTACTTTTACTCAACTTTTAAATTTCACTTACTTTTACTTTTACTCGACTTTTGAAATTTCTATTACTTTTACTCTTACTAGGATATTTTCCTGCAAATACTTAAATTAATTTAAGTAGAATTTAAGTAAAATTTAAGTAATTTCAACGAGTAAATTCCTTATGGGCTTGTTGTGAAATGAGTGGTTAAAAAAAATTTAAGCCGCTAACACGCTTAAAACCATTTTATTTATACAAAAAAAATTACTTAAATGAAAATTTGTACATAAAATTGCCAAAAAAAATATCGAACGGAGCTCTGGAGCTTCGAAAACCGCTGTTTTGTTCCATTTTAAAATTACTTTTATTATACTTTTACCCTTACTTTTACTTTAAAAAATAGGTCTTACTTTTACTTTACTTAAATAAAATTTTGATCGTTAACTTTTACTCTTACTTTACTTAAATTAAAAATTACAAATTACTTTTACTCTCTAACTTTACTTAAATTAAAATTTTTCAAATACTTTTACTTAAAATAATCGAAAACCATTACTTTTTACAATACTAGTGGAAAGTTTGTGTATAAGGGATTGCTAATTGATAACATTACAGAACTAATTGTTTTTAACCCCAATCCAGTTTTTTTACGGAAAAAATTCTTCTCGTCCAAAACACTGGTTTCTTTTAAACGCGTAAACGTTTAAAACGAGGTTTACGTTTACCTGTATTTCTAATGATGTAATCAAGACACACCATCCTTTCGAACTGGAGTTGAAATTCCTTTCTTGTGGCGGGAGGCGGGGCCTCCTGCGGGTAGGTCTCCCAGCGCCGCAGCCAATACTCCGCGTCCCGATAACCGCTAACGAACAATTGAAAGCTACCCACCTAAACATTAAAAATATACCTAAACTATCACGAAACGGCAAAACCTTTAGTTGAGTGAAAAAAATTAAGGCAAAAACTCTGATTGATAAAAAATCTTTTTGATGCATTATACTTTATTGACTAATAAATTAAATAAATCACCATTTTTCAATCACGCAAACTTATTGCATCTTATTCTCATTTCCCCCGGTCCGTATTTTATTGGGAGAGAGATTTCAAAACGAAGACCAAAGGTCACGCCCATAAAAAACGGTAGTCGAGAAGGAGGCATTTTTAGACTCCGAATTAGTTTATATTATCTATTGCTTTCACATAACGTCGCTACTACGGCAAAATGAGCCACTGTCATTATAAAATACACGTGACTGTGACTTATTCTGTAGTTAATAGGGTACTTTTTAATTTAAAAATGAGTCATAAACATACATTTTATACGAACTGTAGCTCATTTTGCAATAAGACATAATAACCGATCTGTGCACTGCCCCTCGGGTTTTATTGGGGGGAGGCAAATCCAAACCGGAAAGGGGAGGGGGCACGGGCAACTTTTGTAAAAAGGGGGGAAGCAATAAAACGGGGGGGAAGCAGAGCAGAAAAAAAAAAGAGAAAAAAAGGAGAAAAAAGAGAGAAAAGAAGGAAAAATGGAAAAAAGGGACAAAAAAACCAAGAGAAATTAAGGTGAAAACAGGTCTAAAATAGCTTAAAATACATTGAAATAGGCTAAAAACTGCAAAAATTTCGCGATAATGGCGTCACAATAGGTCAAAAATGGCGCCATAATTTTTGGGTAGTTTTTCATTTTTGGGGGGGCAAGCGTCAGGGCGGGGGGTCATTTCCAGAGGTCTAATATAATAATACTGTTTTATTAAAAAACTGAGTAAAAACGGTTTCAGTAATTTTTTTACGTCCGGAAGCACAGTTCGAAACAAATGTGAGCGGACTATCTCGGAACTAATTCATTACGTATGATTTTGTAAGTTTTTACTAGTGATAGAGAATTAGTTTTTTCACAAAAATACACGTTTTCTTGAAGAAAAAGAGATTTTTAAAATTGGCTGGAAAGTTGTGCAGTCAAGGTTGGAGTGAAAAATGTGGCGTGTTCTCGCATTTCTTAGAAAAAGTGAGTCGTGTATCCCGCTAATTTCAATAATATAGGTTTTTTCACCTTTGGAGGCAGTCCGACCCGATGAAAATGTTTTCCGATTTGGGGAAAACGCTCCAAAATTTGGCGTTTGCCTTCAGCCTTCTTCCTCTCTAGTTTGGAATAGTTAAAGCAAGGCGCTGTCAATTTTACCACCTTTGTTTTAGGCACCACATTTAATTGCAATTTTTGGTCTACTAAAGACGCTCCGGCCTCGGATAAATAACCCTAAAAAATTTTAAAATATCTATCATCGCTTAACGGTGATCGAAAGAAAACCACAAATTTTGTCAATTTGAACGATTATTAGCAAAACCTCGTCTCCTGTCTAACTTTGTTTACGCTGAAATAACGGCCAAAAAAATACAATAGTTTGTATGAGTATGCTAATTTTAATTTAAAATACAAGTGTATTTTTCGAATTTTTTAAATTGTTTGTTTGAAGTAAATCCAAACAACGCAATATGAAAGATTTTAAATAATACCAGTCAGGGCATGTTTACCAACAATTTTTTGGCTGCTATTGTCTCTTAGAAAACAGGGTAAAAATCGTAGCTTTTTTCATTAAAATTAATTTCTTGTTAAATTACTCTCTTTAAAATTTCCTATTTTTATTTAAAATTGAAATAAAGCCTAAAACATTTTTTATGTTCAAAATACAGAATGCCTCAAGATATCTTTTTTCAATTCTGAAAAGTCACATTTCTTTAACCATTTAAGATAGGTACTTAAAAAATACAAGTTATTAGGAGGCATCAGAAAAAATAAAGGTTTTACCAAAGATCGGTGATAAAAACATTACTTCTATATCACACATTTAGGGGCAATAAAAAAACGCTTAAATTGATAAAAATATTAACTAAAAAATTAAAAAGCTGGCAAAATAGTTTTCATTAATATGACTATGAAAGTAAGTACAACTTATACATTCAACTTTTGTTTCTGTCAAAACATAAACATTTTTAGAAAGGTTAAAAAATAATTAGAAGATAATAATGATATTTGAAGTAAAACAATATAATATTTAAGGTTTACAATAACAATCAAAAATTACATTTTTTTGGAATTCGCGGATTGTACAGCAACCCACAACTCAAATAAAATTTCGGTAATTGTTAAATTTTACTTGATTCATAACCAAGCAGCCTCTTCCAAAGCAACACGGACACGCCATCTTCTGAAACCATTTCAACCATTTTGGGTTCAGTTGACCGTAAGGCTCTTCGTTTTTTGGTTTAAATACACCAATTTTCTCCTAAAAATATTATGTTTAAATTTAAAAGAACGCGAGAATTTTCGAGCTTTTAGCCGTCTTGTTAACACTTTTGAGTTTTACATGATGATTTTTACATGATTGCTAAACCAATAAAAATATTTTACACGAATCATGTAATTATACACGTGTTTTTAAGCAAAATAAATTTTTTTCGAAATACGAGTCCACTAAAAATTCCAGAACCTAAATAAAAACACTCGTTTAGATCCCAAATTTTAAATTTAGAAATTTTTATCATTTTAAGAACACACTTTTGTTGAATTTCCTAAGAAAAAGCAGTGAATCTATCTTTTTATATTTATGCTGAAGTGGGAGGACGAGAGGTTCTTTCTGTGTCTTCTCAGAATTCTGGGGGTAACCAACCCTTCAACTTTGACTCGTGTCCATAGACCAGGTTAAAATTAACTCTTTTTAGTAAAACATAAAACTCTTACTTTCTGTTTGTTAACAGTAAAATATGAGCCCGAAGAGCCCTGAGCAATACGTTCAGGAAATATCCCATGATCAATAGCGTCCTCTATTTCTTGAATAGTTCGACTAAATTCTGGATCTTCGGGAAAATGATTGTAGTTTACAAAGCCCTAAAATGATATTACCGTAAACATATAAATAATTATAAAAGCACACAACATAGCAGAACTAAAAATATTATGAACACAAAAACATTCATTGAAAAATCTAACTTCTTGTCCAGGAAAAAGCGGTGTTCTTGGTTCACCACCCGCACTGTTAGACCTGAGAAGTGGTTCTCTCTCCCCTCGGTGCTTTTTCTTTCTTCTGCTTCTGCTAGGACCCGGAGAATCAGGTGAGGATATTTCCCCTAAAAAACGAAAAAAAAAACAATTTACACTATATTATAGGATCATGTGAAAAAAAAACTTTTTTATAAATTGGGATTTTGTAAACGGAGTAATGAAGTCTCGTTCGGCAAACTTAAGCCCGGTTCACACTAAGCTGGCAATGCTACCGGTAGGAATGCCACCGGTGGCATTGCCAACGCTAGGTTCAGACTGGGGTGGCATTGCCACCGCTGGAGAGCATTTCGTTCGCGCGTAGAGCTAAGAAAATGTCGGTTACTTTTTATTTTTTTTCTCTTTTTTACTTTTTATTCTTTTTCACTACTTCCCAGTTGTTTGCCTGGTTAATTCTGTCTATGTTTTTTCTCGCTTGTAATAAAGTCCCGAACTTGATCAGAAGTTCATCGGAATCAGTAGCCATATTGTTTAAAGTTTTATTTCTGAAAAGTATTGTGGTCGAAGAAACATTAACAAACTTAAAAGTTTTTCTCTTTATAGGCAAACGATTTTGTTTTTAGATTTTTTTAATAACCCTGTTTTTGGATTGTTTGTTTAATACTTTTTAAACCTAAGGCCGTGCAATAAATTATATTAGAAACTGTGCAGCAGAAAAATTTGCAAATCTTTTATTAATTTTTATTATTCATATTCAAGCACTTTTCCATCCATGCTATGTATGTAAATGTACGTATGTTTAAAATTCGTAAAAACTACTTAACATTTTTTATAAAAAAATCATTTGTTTTTGTTTGTTTTGCTAAACACGGTTTTGCTATATAAATTTTTTATTTATGCAATTCACGCCTTGTCTATTTAAACCGCAATATTGTTTGCTGGTTTTGTTTATACAATGAAAACGTTTATGTAAAAACCGTAATATTTTTCATCGATTTTTTTAAACAATGCGCACGTTCTCATGCGTTTTTTTCTTAAGAGAGTGCCAACGGTGACAGGGTTGTGGATCGAACACAACAGCGGTGGCAATGCCACCGCGAAGCTCTAACTTGGATATACAAAAGTACAAAACTATATACCGACCCATAGGTTTGTAAAAAGGTATTATTTAACCTGTAAAATCAGTGGGGCAACTAAAAGATCGCCTGCGCTGAGTGGTAGAACTTTTGCGCCGCCTTTTAATTTTCCTGAGCAATATCGGTTCCGCGCTCGTCGTTTCCACAGCGACAGCCCCTTTCGTTTCCGGTTGGCGCTGGCGCAAGTAACGCCCGGTGGCCCCGTACATCCGAGGCCTTCGCCGTTTTTTATTTTTTTCAATCTTTTCAGAGCCGTTGGGAAACTGCGCCAGTGTGGACGTACCAGTTTCGGGGCTAACAACCCCTGCAGTGACGTCATTTGAACTGAGCACCGATTCTTGACACACAGTTTCGTCGCTCACGTAGGCGGAGTCCCGTAGAATTTTTCTCAAGGAATCGTCTTTGAGCATTTCCTGCTTATATAAATTTTGATTTGTATCGAGTTTTAATTTGGTACTGAGATTAGTGGCTTTGTCATCAGAGGTTTCAGCAAACGGAACTACCATTATTGCCAAGACAAAGGTTTACAGTAACATGAAAAGTTACAAAACGGTTTTACAGCTGCCTCAAAATATACTATTTGTATCTGTATGTAGCCAATATAATCGTCAAAAAACATTTCTATTAGCAGTATTAACAATTGGTTTCATGAATATAATTGAATGACTAAAAATAATCTAATTGAATTTTTTTAAATGTGTATTTATTACAATTCACATCGTTTGGCTACTGGAGCATTTTATTTATTAAGTATATTTACCTTTTTCGATCAAAAATGAGTCAAAACTTAAGTATGATACTAATTCATTTCAACACTCATATTTTATACATCTATTGAGCTAAACAAATGCGCAATAAACACCTATCCTGTTTTTTGCTAAAAAAAACTGCTGTTAACGATTTAGTACAAAATAGCACGTAGTTAAGAATTTTACTAAAATAAAATATTATTCAAAATATCAAAAATGCAAAAAAACTATTAAACTTACAACAAAATACAAGTAAAGTATTAAATTACAGATCACAACAATGGCAGTTGGGAACCCCTTTTTTTGCCACCTACCTATGGCTCTACTAAGCAGGGGAAGGTTGGACACCTATGATTAATAATGCAAATACAAAAAATGAAAACCTAACAAATGGTAAAAATATACAATATCACCATACATGGGCACGGGGTGGGGTTGGGGGGGGGTTAACCCCCCCCAAATTCTGAGAAGGGGGTTTAACCCCCCCCCCCCACTCAGAAGTGGGGGGGAGAAAAGGTTAACCCCCCAATTTTGGAAAAATGAAGAAAAAAATGTCTTTAAAATGACTTGTAACTGCCTCCAAACTTAAGTTTTGAGGTCAAAATGAATGTTTTAAGCAATAAAAAGCTCAAAATTGCTATAACAAGTGCTTTTTGACCTAAAATTAGCGTTTTTTACCCATTTTTCCTTCAAAATCGAAAAACGATATGGGTAAAATGCACTTCAGAAAAAAAACGATATGGGTATTTTGCGTTTCTCAGTTTTTAACACTCTCTCCACTCCAGGCCAACTTGCCCATGTATGAGTATCACTTTGCTACACAGTGACAATTGGAATTATTGATCATTAAATAAAAAAAATGATTTAATTTGTTTAAGTTTAGCTTAAATTAGATATTTCACAATTTTCTCATGCAATAACAATTATTCTTAAACTAAACGCGTGAATATAAAAATAACCGTATTAATAAGAGGCTGAGTAAGAGCGCGCACAAAAAATTTATATATTAACAGACCTGTGCAGGGTCTGGAAATGCCCCCCCCCCGTTTTATTGGACGATTTGCTCCCCCCCCCCGTTTCATTCCCCCCCCCCCCCGCCAAAAAATGAAAAAGTACCCTAAAATTATGACGCCATTTTTGACCTATGATGACGCCATCATCGCAATTTTTTGCAATTTTTAGCCTATTTCAATGTATTTTAAGCCATTTCAGACCATAGGTGAGCACGGTCGGGGAAGCTAGGGGGGGTGGTTACCCGGGGTAAATCGAATTTTGAATTCTAGGAGGGGGGTCCCAGGGGAGTCCGGACCCCCCCTAGCTTTTTAGGGGGGTCGACCCGGGGTGCGAAATTTTGAAATCTAGAGGGGGGTCAGGTGGGGTCCGGTGTCCAAAGCAAAACAGTTTTAAACCATAATAACTTTAATAATTGTTTTTTTATAGGATAATACTACATTTTATTGAATAAAAAGCCATATTCATGTATAAAAAGGGTGTAAAAGCATGAACATGTGATGAAAATTCACGTTTTTGGAAGAAAATTTAGTATAAAAAAGGTACCTACAATTTTCCCGAGGGAGAAGGGGGGGGGGTGTCAGATTTCAAAATCTAGAGGGGGGTCAGGGGTAAAAAAATCGGAAATTTGGGGGGAGGGGGGGGCCCTACATTTTCGTCTAGGGGGGGGGGCCCCAAAATTTCGAGGCTAGGGAGGGGTGGACCCCACCCTGCCCTCCCCCTTTCTCACCTATGTTTCAGACCTATTTTTACCTTATTTTCGCTTTTTTGTCCTTTTTTTCTCTTTTC
>JASAMX010003952.1:0-26786 GCA_030248175.1 Microlaimidae sp. YZB2_3 | reverse complement strand
TCAGTTACATACTATCAAGAATTTTATCAGTTTAGATTTTAGTTTTAACTAAAATATAAGAAGCGACCTATTTAAACGCAATCGCTCTTGTATTCTTCCTGTTTTTACCAACATAATTGGTTTATTGCGTTATAGGTTTATTGTTTTTTCCCATTCATTGGCTACGTGCAACCATCGCAAACAGGAAAAAATTCCGGTGAGAGCTTTTGTTTTCAGAAAGTTTACTAATTTTTTCAGAGCCTATCACTGACGAAAACCACGAGAAAACAAATTATTCTAAATTAAATGTTTGACTACGGAATTTAGGGCTAGATTTTTTAGATTTATTTTTGTATAGATTTGTGATTTTTTTTTGAATTTTAGATATTGCTGCAACGACCAAATAGAAACTGTGAGATCGAAGACTAACAAGGCTGTTGTTATTTACCGAGCCAAGCCAGGCACTAGTTTTAAAAATGCGATACCGATATACAGCATAAGAAACTATTTACGTTTAATACCAGAGTTATAAAACGGATCGCATATTACCCGCCTAGAGTCGTGACGCTTGATACCCGACCTGAAACATGGCGTATTTTAAACATGGAGACATTTAAACTTGGAGAATAGAATTAAATTTAAATCCTAAAAAAATAACGAAAAATATGCAAAATACCGACTATTCTATTTCTGGTTTAAAATTCTGGTTTTATGGAGAATCTGAAATAATTTTATATTGCTATACTTTCTAGAAAACGTTCCCCCTTATAGTTTAAAGTGTAGACATGTTAGTGTTGGCCATAGTATCTTAAACTTATAATTTTGTTAAATGACTATGATAGTAGATTGTATTTAGTTGATAAGAAAAATTAGTTGTAACTTTTGTTTTTTCCAACAAAGCTATATGGATAAAAACTGTGTTAATTTCTTTCAGAACTTAAAAATTCAAAAAATCAGTCCTAAAACCTATAAATAATGCACTGTATTGCATTAAAATTTAAAGGTTTTATCCTAGTAAATTTTACAGCCAATTTTTTTCTTTTTTTGAAACCGTGACTAGAAACTACAAATCCCACTTTTTAGTAATTTTCCTTTTTGTTAGAAGAAAATTTCTTTCGTTTATTTTGCTTGTTCGATCTTAAATAAAATGTATTCGTTTTGTTTAATAAATCACTCGGATAAAAAATGGCCACGAATATTTTACACTGCCTTTGGAAAATTCGTATGTTAATTTTTATTTAGAGAAATTATGCATAGAGTATCTAACTTAATTTCGGCCAGGCCTTAATTTTGGCCAGGCCTTAATTTCGGCCATCAATTTAGGGTGTTAGAATACTGGCTTGTTTTTAAAACCCAAAAGAACTAGCACAAAAGTAACTGGATGAATGTTGAATAAAGTGTTTTTGCAAAAGTTTTTTAATTGTGTTATTCTGCACTATCAACATTTTCATACAAAAAGTGAATTTTTTGTGATTTTCCTAATTTTTGCTTTGTGTTTAAACTGCATAAAATTTAAAACAAAACAATATATAAACTTAAAATAACTTCTATTTAAGGCTCAAAATTGTTCATTTTCAAGTTTTGATTTTTTCTTAGAAATCACTTTGCAATGCGTTTAACTAACTGCGCATTTTAAGATTTTGTTAATTTCGGCTACCTTAAAATTCTCGTGAAAAAACCTGTTCAACACAATTTGCACCATCATGTATACAGGTAAGTTTTCATGACACATAATTTACTAAGTTGTATAAAATTATCAATAGACCGGAAGGAATTTCTCGAAAAGTAATATAGAAACACATTTTTTAAAAAAGTCAGGTTATTTTCTTAGCGAAGGGGTGCACTCATATATATAATGAATATAGTAAATATTAATGTCAATGGGGTTTCCTTACCCAACCCACCACTTACCACGATATAGAGTATCAATGCTTAAAAAAGTTGTAAACGTAAATTAAAACACAGGAAATTGTCAGTTTATTTCCTTTGGCGGAAAAATGAATTTATAAGAATTACCTAGTAAACATCTGTGCGAGCTGAAGTAATCAACTCCCAAATGACTAGGTTTGAACTATCAATAAACCGTCTGAACCTAAAAATGACTATTAAAATGCAGTAAAAAAAACTCAGGTTATTTTCTTGGCGAAGGAATGCAGTCAGATCTGAAACGTCAAAGACGGGCAAAGATAATCAAGTGCTGCCATTCCTTAACTTTTTAACGTCTTTTTTATTCCTTAAAGTTGATAATTTTGGGTTGGGTAATCGTTTTTTTTTGTGTTTTATGCTTTTGTTTTTGTTTTTTTAAACTTAAAAGCTGCCCGAAATTTAGGCGAATTTTTGTTTGTTTATTTTTAGGTTCAAAATATAAAAAACCCAATTATTCATTGAACAAATTTATTTATTATGGCTTTGTATTAAAAATGAAAGGCTGTAACAATTTAGGAAACCATTAATTAATCTGTACAATATTTTTTCACACCTAGAAAAATGTTAAAAAAAAAGAGGGTGTTATAACACTTGTGAATTTACTTTAGGCCTCTCTAAATTATAACGTACACGAGATTAAAAGATTATAGAAACCGCTTGATAACAAAACAATAAAACCGAAAATAATAATTAATTTAAAATTTTTTAGTTACTGTATCAACATTATTACTGTTACTGTATCAATATTATTTGGTTTTCATGCTAAGCGATTTTCTTCAGTAAAAAATTTTTATTAACTAAATGATTACCGTTCCATAGTGTTTCATATTTTGTTCAGGATATTTTTCAGTGTAATTAAAAGCTTGAAAAGCGTCTACCAACACGCCCTAAAAATTTTTCGTTTGTTAATGCAGATAAATTTTGAAACAATAGTGATACAAAAAAATCTTGTACATTGTTGCACTGTCCAATAGAAACCAAAATTCGCCTTATGCATTTTGGGCAGCTTAATTTAGTTTAAAATAATTTTCAAAAAGTCAAAAGTATAAAATTTACAAAATAACGAATGAACGACGTTCAATTTTAAAGAGTGAAAACTGCTGTTAAAAATTAAAATTGCATATAGTTCTACGGAATCCTTGCTTTTCTTGATGTTTCATTTGACATTATTTCCAAAGTACCTTAGTTTTTTTTTACTCATTTTATATCAATGAGAAATTCCAATACCGGTTTATTGATAGTTCAAACCTAGTCAATTGGAGTTGGATTACTCCAACCCGCACAGATGTTCACTACGTAATTCTTATGACTATTGCCCGGTTGCACCATAACTACTTAAGTTAAGTAGACTACTTAAAGTGGCCGTGAATGTATACATTTTATACAGATTCACAGCTACTTAAGTATCCTACTTAATTTAAGTAGTTATGGTGCAACCGGGCCTATCCCTCCGCATAGGGAAATAACCTGACATTTTTACAGTATTTTAATTTACTTTACAAAACTTTTTGAAGCATTGGTACTCTATATCGTGGTAAGTGGTGGGTTGGATGGGGAACCCCATTCACATTGATATTTACTATATTCATTATATGACTGCATTCCTCCGCAAAAAAAATAACCTGACTTTTTTAATGTGTTTTTATATTATCTTCGAGAAATTCTTTTCGGTCTATTAATAATTTATTACAACCTAGCAAATTATGATTTATGTAACCCCACCATACACATGATGGTGCAAATCGTGTTAAACAGGTTCTTTCACGTGAATTTTAAGGTGGCCAAAATTAACGGAATCTTAAACTGCGCAGTCAGTTAAACGCATTGCAAAGTGCTTTCGAAGAAAATATCAAATCATGAATATTAACAATTTTGAGCCTTAAATAGAAGTTATTTTAAGGTTATATATTGCTTCGATCTAAATTTGATGCAGTTTTTAAACACAAAGCGAAATTCCGGAAAATCACAAAAAATTTACTTTTTGTATGGAAATGTTGAGACTGCTGAATAACACGAATAAAAAACTTTGCAAAAACATTTTATTCAGACAGCATTCATCCATTTACTTTTGTGCTAGTTCTTTTGTGTTTTTAAAATAAGCCAATTTTCTAACATTTTAAATTGGTGGCCGAAATTTGAGGCATAGGCCCCGAAAATTCAAGGCCTAGGCCGAAATTAAGAGTCGAATACTCTATGCATAATAATTCTCGAAATAAAAATTAACATACGAAATTTTCGAAGGGCATAAGAATATTTCGTGGCCATTTTTTTATCCGAGTGATTTATTAAACAAAACGAATAATTTTTATTTGAATTGAACAAGCAAATAAACGAAAGAGAAATTTTCTTGACGAAGAGTAAATTACTAAAAAAGTGGGATTTGTAGTTTCGTAGCGGTTTCAAAAAAAAAAAAGAAAAAAATTGGCTGTAAAGCTCCTACCAGGATAAAACCTTTTAAATTTTATTGTTATACAGTGCATTATTTATAGGTTTTAGGACTCATTTTTGAATTTTTTTTAAGTTCTGAAAGAAAATTAACAAATTTTTTATCCGTATAGCTTTGTTGAAAACAAAAAGTTATTCAACTAATTTTTCTTAAGTGACCCCTAATAAAATATATTAACATCTCTATTTAAATCAAAATTATAGTTTTAAGATACTATGGCCGACGATGAGCATGTCTACACTTTCATCTATAAGGGGGAACTTTTTTTTCTCAAAAGTATAGCAAAATCTAAAATTATTTATTACTTTTCCATTAAACGAGATTTTGAACGTTAAATAAAATTGTTGGTATTTTGCATATTTTTCGTTATTTTTAAAAATGTTCTAAATTTAATTCTATTTTAGTTTAAACTGCTCCGCGTTTAAAAATATCGCTCATGTTTAGGTCAGATTTGTGAGTATCACGACTCTAGGCGGATTAAGATATGCGATCCGTTTATAATTCTGGTATTAAACGTAAAATAGTTTTCTTATGCTGTATATCGGTATAGCTACATTTTTAAAACTAGTGCCTGGGCTTGGCTCGGTAAATAACAACAGCCTTGTTAGTCTTCGATCTCACAGTTTCTATTTGGTCGTTTAAGCAATATCTAAAATTCAAAAAAAAAATCACAAATCTATACAAAAATAAATCTAAAAAATCTAACTAAATTCATTAGTCAAACATTTAATTTAGAATAATTTGTTTTCTCGTGGTTTTCGTCGGTGTAGGGCTCTTAAAAAATTAGTAAACTTTCTGAAAACAAAAGCTTCTCACCGGAATTTTTTCCCTGTTTGCAATGGTTGCCACGTAGCCAATGAATGGGAAAAAACGAAGACGCATAACGCAATAAATCGATTATGGTTGGATAAAAATATAAGAATACAAGAGCGATTGCGTTTAGAGGTGGCTCTCAGATTCTAGTTAAAAACTAAATCTAACCTATAAAAATTTGGTAGTGAAGTGAGCCATGGGGTTGCACTTTTAATTTTCTAAGGCCCCCGCCAGCTGAAACAATTTTTTAACAACCTTGTTTGTTAATACTTCGATGGGTTAATATACACTTTAATCTAGAGAGCCAGCTTTAAAGGCAATGCATATCAAGGATCCGCCATGTACCACGACCACCCTTTGGAGGGCGTCATGTAATTCGCTAGCCGAAAGCTATAAATATATTTTTTTCCAAAAATTTTTTAAGTTTTCCGCCCATTATATGGCTTGAAAATTTAAGTACATACATAATTTATCTTTTTTTATCGCGTGGCATTTAGAAATCACGTCATCCAATAAGAACAAGTTTAAACAATTTAACAAAACGTTTACTAAAAGCATATTGCACGCGACGTTTGGTTTGTGACAGCAATATTATTATCATAATCGTAAAACATACTTTACACACACAAATCTCACAAATGTCTACAAATTAATTTTTCCAGTAGAAGACTATTGTGATACCTTTGCAATAACTTTTCAATAAAAATCATCATTAATCGGTGTTTGGTGTTTCATTCAAAAAAGTACTACAATGTGATTCTTTACACCCTAATCTCACGCATTTATTTAATTCTAATATGACAAAGTTTCAGTTCGCACAAATAGTATACGATAATAGTCCAAAATATTGTACATTTTTAATACAATCAGATAAAAACATTGGAATAAGCACAACATACCTTGTACCACTGTATCGAAAATCAGAAGATGTTTTCAGCTCAAGAAAGTGAACGCAAGATGGATTACAGTCAAATTCGACTGCTTGTATTTCAATTTCTATTTTTGCCTCTGGTTTGGGTGCCTTTTAAAATATCTCTTGTTTAATAAGTATTCTTATTTATATTTAAATTTTAATAAATAGAAATAATTGCAAAAATATTGATGCGGAAACTTGTGTCCCACCCAATTAAATCTTTAAAGTTTTCACTATTATTTCCTATTCTATTTTTAAGCCATTTTAAAGGCTATTAAACAGTATAATCAGAAGCGTATTTTATGTAACTTTATATAATAAGCAACCGATAGAATTCATTTAAATGTTTTTTATTTGCTTTTTTAGGAACACATATTTTTTACTCTTTGTAAATGAAAAATATACTAATTTATTTTTAGCCCATAACGCTCCGGTTTAGCAGTATAATCTATTATAAGATGACGAATGATTCTAAAAGTTCCTGATTTGATTAACACTTAATGGCTTCTGATCGTAATAAAAAGGACATGTAAAATAAACCCCATTTTTGATGTAAAACTACTCTATATAATAAAGTTACAAAAATGTTTTTTTGTTTGGTATAATGATGAATAAGATTATTTGTGGTTTTTTATTCAAAGAATTATAGACTAATGTAATAAATTTTAAAGTAAATTGTTCCATAATTAAATCTGACCACAAGCTTGTTTTGCGTTTTTTATGTTACACCACAGTGTCTATTCAAGCTTTTTGACATATAGTTTTACTTAATTATGACGCTTGTTAAACTTTCTCGCACTACAGCTGCGATAATAAATGGTTGGTTCATGTGGTGAATTTTGTTTATTATTTAAAAGTTATTAATTAAATTTAAAAGTTACCTTTAGTAACCAGTAGCAACGTTTGCCTGGTATTTGAGAGTTTACATTCATTGTGGTCCACTTTTTCGTTACTGGTCGCACACCACCGCATGATTGATCTGTAGATTGCTAAAAACAATGTCTTGTAGCTATATGTATGCAAAAATTAAAAAAACCCTTTGGATAACATAAAACATAAA
This sequence comes from Microlaimidae sp. YZB2_3, assembly GCA_030248175.1. Classification (NCBI taxonomy): domain Eukaryota; kingdom Metazoa; phylum Nematoda; class Chromadorea; order Desmodorida; family Microlaimidae; species Microlaimidae sp. YZB2_3. The sequence continues at coordinate 19,649 of JASAMX010003952.1, read as the reverse complement.
TTGAAAAACAAGTCTTAATGCTGTTCATTATGAGCGGTTTTAGTTAAACTTTAGTAATGAGCGGTTTTAGTTCAATTTCACATACTTGAGGGATATTTTCATGTTCTCGAAAATTGCAACTGCAATCGGAACATTTTACTACACTTACATTTTCGGTTGTATAACTAAAACTCGTAATCACATAACTTTAGTGATTAGAACTAAAACATGCAAATGCCTAACAACAATAATTTCCGCTGTTTTGAAACAAAAAATTTAACAGCTTTTCTAAATGCGTTTAAATCATTTGCTAGGCCTATACTCGAATATTCGAGTCAAGTTTGGTGCCCTTATTTATTTAAAGACATTGATACAATTGAAAGAGTTCAGCGTTATTTTACGCGAAGATTATTCCAAAGATGCGGTCTTTCACATGAGTTAAATTACAAGCTAAGATTAAAATTTCTGAACTTAGATTCGCTAGAAGTAAGGAGAATAAAATTTGATTTGGTGATCTGTTATAATATAATAAACAAAATTAACCACTTAAAATTAAACCATTTATTATCGCAGCTGTAGTGCGAGAAAGTTTAAACAAGCGTCATAATCTAAGAAATATATGTCAAAAAGCTTGAATAGACACTGTGGTGTAACATAAAAAACGCAAAACAAGCTTGTGGTCAGATTTAATTATGGAACAATTTACTTTAAAATTACTTACATTAGTCTATAATTCTTTGAATAAAAAACCACAAATAATCTTATTCATCATTATACCAAACAAAAAAACATTTTTGTAACTTTATTATATAGAGTAGTTTTACATCAAAAATGGGGTTTATTTTACAGTGTCCTTTTCATTACGATCAGAAGCCATTAAGTGTTAATCAAATAGGAACTTTTCAGAATCATTCGTCATCTTATAATAGATTATACTGCTAAACCGGAGCGTTATGGGCTAAAAATAAATTAGTATATTTTTCATTTACAAAGAGTAAAAAATATGTGTTCCTAAAAAAGCAAAATAAAAAACATTTAAATGAATTATATCGGTTGCTTATTATATAAAGTTACATAAAATACGCTTCTGATTATACTGTTTAATAGCCTTTAAAATGGCTTAAAAAAAGAATAGGAAATAATAGTGAAAACTTTAAAGATTTAATTGGGTGGGACACAAGTTTCCGCATCAATATTTTTGCAATTATTTCTATTTATTAAAATTTAAATATAAAATAAGAATACTTATTAAACAAGAAGATATTTTAAAAGGCACCCAAACCAGAGGCAAAAATAGAAATTGAAATACAAGCAGTTGAATTTGACTGTAATCTATCTAATGCGTTCTCTTTCTTGAGCTGAAAACATCTTCTGATTTTCGATACAGTGGTACAAGGTATGTTGTGCTTATTCCAATGTTTTTATCTGATTGTATTAAAAATGTACAATATTTTGGACTATTATCGTATACTATTTGTGCGAACTGAAACTTTGTCAGATTAGAATTAAATAAATGCGTGAGATTAGGGTGTAAAGAATCACATTGTAGTACTTTTTTGAATGAAACACCAAACACCGATTAATGATGATTTTTATTGAAAAGTTATTGCAAAGGTATCACAATAGTCTTCTACTGAAAAAAATTAATTTGTAGACATTTGTGAGATTTGTGTGTGTAAGTATGTTTTACGATTATGATAATAATATTGCTGTCACAAACCAAACGTCGCGTGCAATATGCTTTTAGTAAACGTTTTGTTAAATTGTTTAAACTTGTTCTTATTGGATGACGTGATTTTTAAATGCCACGCGATAAAAAAAGATAAATTATGTATGTACTTAAATTTTCAAGCCATATAATGGGCGGAAAACTTAAAAAATTTTTGGAAAAAATGTATTTATAGCTTTCGGCTAGCGAATTACATGACGCCCTCCAAAGGGTGGTCGTGGTACATGGCGGATCCTTGATATGCATTGCCTTTAAAGCTGGCTCTCAGATCAAGGTGTATATTAACCCATCGAAATATTAACAAACAAGGTTGTTAAAAAATGTTTCAGCTGGCGGGGGCCTTAGAAAATTAAAAGTGCAACCCCATGGCTCACTTCACTACCAGATTTTTATAGGTTAGATTTAGTTTTTAACTAGAATCTGAGAGCCACCTCTAAACGCAATCGCTCTTGTATTCTTATATTTTTACCAACATAATTGGTTTATTGCGTTATGCGTCTTTGTTTTTTCCCATTCATTGGCTACGTGCAACCATCGCAAACAGGAAAAAATTCCGGTGAGAGCTTTTGTTTTCAGAAAGTTTACTAATTTTTTAAGAGCCTTGCACTGACGAAAACCACGAGAAAACAAATTATTCTAAATTAAATGTTTGACTACGGAATTTAGCTAGATTTTTTAGATTTATTTGTGTATAGATTTGTGATTTTTTTTTTGAATTTTAGATATTGCTGCAACGACCAAATAGAAACTGTGAGATCGAAGACTAACAAGGCTGTTGTTATTTACCGAGCCAAGCCAGGCACTAGTTTTAAAATGCGATACCGATATACAGCATAAGAAACTATTTTACGTTTAATACCAGAGTTATAAACGGATCGCATATTACCCGCCTAGAGTCGTGACGCTTGATACCCGACCTGAAACATGGCGTATTTTAAACGTGGAGCAGTTTAAACTAAAATAGAATTAAAGTTAGATCCTTAAAAAAATAACGAAAAATATGCAAAATACCGACTATTCTATTTCTGGTTTAAAATTCTGGTTTTATGGAGAAATAAATAATTTTATATTGCTATACTTTCTAGAAAACGTTCCCCCTTATAGTTTAAAGTGTAGACATGTTAGTGTTGGCCATAGTATCTTAAACTTATAATTTTGTTAAATGACTATGATAGTAGATTGTATTTAGTTATTAAGAAAAATTAGTTGTAACTTTTGTTTCCAACAAAGCTATATGGATAAAAACTGTGTTAATTTCTTTCAGAACTTAAAAATTCAAAAATCAGTCCTAAAACCTATAAATAATGCACTGTATAACAATAAAATTTAAAGGTTTTATCCTGGTAAACTTTACAGCCAATTTTTTTCTTTTTTTTTTTGAAACCGTGACTAGAAACTACAAATCCCACTTTTTTAGTAATTTACTCTTTGTTAAGAAAATTTCTTTCGTTTATTTTGCTTGTTCAATTCAAATAAAATGTATTCGTTTTGTTTAATAAATCACTCGGATAAAAAATGGCCACGAATATTTTACACTGCCTTTGAAAAATTCGTATGTTAATTTTTATTTCGAGAATTATGCATAGAGTATCTGACTTAATTTCGGCCAGGCCTTAATTTCGGCCAGGCCTTAATTTCGGCCATCAATTTAGGGCGTTAGAATACTGGCTTGTTTTTAAAACCCAAAAGAACTAGCACAAAAGTAACTGGATGAATGTTGAATAAAGTGTTTTTGCAAAAGCTTTTTATTTGTGTTATTCTGCACTATCAACATTTTCATACAAAAAGTGAATTTTTTGTGATTTGCTGGATTTTTGCTTTATGTTTAAACTGCATAAAATTTAAAACAAAACAATATATAAACTTAAAATAACTTCTATTTAAGGCTCAAAATTGTTCATTTTTAAGTTTTGATTTTTTCTTAGAAATCACTTTGCAATGCGCGTTTAACTAACTGCGAATTTTAAGATTTTGTTAATTTCGGCTACCTTAAAATTCTCGTGAAAAAACCTGTTCAACACAATTTGCACCATCATGTATACGGGTGGGGTTACATAACACATAATTTACTAAGTTGTATAAAATTATGAATAGACCGGAAGGAATTTCTGAAAAGTAATATAGAAACACATTAAAAAAGTCAGGTTATTTTCTTAGCGAAGGGGTGCACTCATTTATATAATGAATATAGTAAATATTAATGTCAATGGGGTTTCCTTACCCAACCCACCACTTACCACGATATAGAGTACCAATGCTTAAAAAAGTTGTAAACGTAAATTAAAACACAGGAAATTGTCAGTTTATTTCCTTTGGCGGAAAAATGAATTTATAAGAATTACCTAGTAAACATCTGTGCGAGCTGAAGTAATCAACTCCCAAATGACTAGGTTTGAACTATCAATAAACCGGTATTGGAATTTCTCAAAATTGATTATTAAAATGCAGTAAAAAAAAAACTCAGGTTATTTTCTTGGCGAAGGAATGCAGTCAGATCTGAAACATCAAAGACAGGCAAGGATTGGTAGAATTATACCATTCCTTAACTTTTTAACGTCTTTTTTATCCTTAAAGTTGATAATTTTGGGTTGTGTAATCGTTTTTTTTGTGTTTTATGCTTTTGTTTTTGTTTTTTTAAACTTAAAAGCTGCCCGAAATTAAGGCGAATTTTTGTTTGTTATTTTTAGGTTCAAAATATAAAAAACCCAATAGAGTTTGAATAAAATTTTTATCAGGCTTTGTTTAAAGTTGACTGGCTGTAACAAAAACCATTTTATGCTGAAATATTTTTTCACACCAAAAAAATTTCAACAAAAAACGCGTGTTATTAAAACTTGTGTTTTTTAAGGTTTTTTAAATTACATAATTATTTAAAGTCTTGCTAATGGCTATAAAAACTTGAAAACGGGAAAAATTAAGTTATATGTACCAAGAACAATACTTAAGGATAAATTTGCAACATTTTAAAAATGAATTTATCGTACGTTTTAGCAATAGTTATAGCGCCAGTTTTTTCAAGGTGGCCGAAGTTAATGGCACGCGCCTTAACTTCAGCCATTAAAAAAATTTAAACCTCCACTGATTTTTATGTGTAGCAGAAATTTTTATATTTTGCACTGGAATAACAAAAATAGCTGTCTTTTGTTTTTTTAGATCAAACCCTGGCTCGATTAGAAAACCCAGAAAAAAAATTATCCTAAAAAATAAAAAGGTAGCCGAAATTATGTCAGCTACCCTACGTCGCTACTTTTGTAAGATTTAAATAGCCAGTTTTTTATGCTTCAATTCATTAAAATTTATTCTATCCTGAAAAACAAGAAAATACTACGAGTTTTTTATGGAAAGATAAAAACAAATAAAAAATATTGCAGTAATGATTTTTAACACCATGTTAACGTAATACGCAGTTAAAAAGATTCTTGAACCCATTTATTTTTACCTATAATTTGCTTTCATGTTTGCGTTTTTACAAAAAAAATTATAGTGCTATATGTAACTAGTGATATTCGTACCCTCCAATATCATGTTACGGATCGACCGGGGCAGGATATTTGCTAATGCTAATGCGGGGGTGAAATCTGCAGAGGTAATTCCTGCTAGCCGCTAAAATTGGTCATTACTGAGAATTACTGAAGATTACCATTACTGAAAATAACAAACGCCTTGAACGCTGTAAAGTGAAAACTGTCCGGAGAGACCTTAAAGTAAGGTCTCTTTAAAGAATTTCGACATACGACAACTTGTGAAATATAGCAAAACTATTAAAAATGTTTAACATTAGTGTTAAAAAGGCAAAAAGGCTACGATTCTAAAACACATTGCGAATTTCACAACATTGAACTAAACATTTGATATTTAAAATCTAATTAAAACGAAAAAATTTTAAACTAGACAAAAAAATATCACTATTCATCGTTCAGTAGTAATAATACTTGCAATGCGGAGTAAATTTTTTTTTTCAGTGACGTAGAAAATTTTGTTGAACTTATTGTATTTTTGGAGTATTATAAGAATTTCCGAAGTAAAAAGCGGGGATAAATTTTTTCAAACTGTGGCGCGACGTGGATTTGAAATGAAAATGAATTCTACAAATATAAATAAGGTTTAGGATAGTTTATTTATAAGAAAATATGGACTATTTAGAAACTTGTAATATTTCTCGTGGTTTGAAACACAATAATAATCATCCGTTTCGTGCTACATTTGTTTATTAAATACAAGTTGTGTGTTTATCTTTAACAAAAATGCCCAGCATTAACAATGCCCTGCCCTCCAATAACAAAGGTTTTGCATGATTATTTTAGGTTTTGTTCAGGTTTAGAAAAAATTAGGATTTCAAAGCTTGGTGATGGTGGTCAAGGTCATGGTATTCGCTAAGTATTTATTTACGAAACAAGGTCGAAAACTAATCTTTTGAAAGGTTATTGTAACGAAGCACAAGACCGGAAAACATTAGTGTTTTGAAAATAAAAAGTACATTACTAAAATCGCATCCTAAAAGAAAAGTTTTCGGAAGACAAGATATTTAAAAGACGAGGCTTCCCTAAGGCGAAATGTTAAAATACGTATAGTAAAATACCAAAGTTACGGGAACTCGTAAAGTTGTGATGCGATTTGCAATTTTTTTATTTGTATTTTTTATCTATTTTATCAAAAATACAGTTATAACTTATTATGCAATTCAGCGCCATTTGACTTTGTTAACATCCTGATTCAATATTTATTAGACCTAGAAAAACTATATAACCTACACAATAAACGCTTTAAATCTTATATTTAAAAAGGAACTGCCCGCCGCTATTAGTAGAAGAAAAATGTTATTTTATAGTTTTTGGCTTGAACAATTAGGTTTTACAACTAAATCAGCAGTATTGCGTGATCATGAATTTTTAAACACAGAGCTTTTAAAAATCAAAAGCTAGTAATTGCACTAAAAACTTTAAAACCATAAAATATGTATAAATGTCGTGCTGAAATTATTTTTAAACAATCAACAAATTCCGTAGCTAAAATAAAAAATGAGCCGTTTTGTAACTCATTAACTAAATATTTTGTCAGAAGGCGATGAATTTTAGCGCGCGCATTCATGGCAGCCAAACGGGGTTATAAATACTGCCTTTTTTTGCTTCATATTCTTCTTCGATCATAAGTTTTGTTGTTTTTTTTTCTATTATTCTTGATCCTATTAATATGCCGTCATTCTGCATCAGAAGAACTGTAAAAATGGCGGATTCAACGAACTTAAAAAGATAAACTATCACTCCGCACAAATTTTTACATAATCATGGTAACTTGGTATAGGTGTTGGTATCAATAGCAATTGGTGACTAAACTTAAACCGCTATATTTAAAATTTTAAAATTTTAAACATAAATTTCGCGTGCTTGTTTTTACACTTTTATATTGTATATGTATTAGCATTTAAATTAACTATTAATTGATTGTATATGGGGTAAAAATTTCTGAGATTCATAAAAATCTGCGACCTTTTAACGCCGCTCAATTTCGGTTACAAGAAAAATTCACAAGATGAATTTATTTATTTTATGTGTTTATAAACCGACAGATGTATCAAAAAATTCTGTTGAAAGTCAGTTTTACAAAGAATAAATAAAAATTAATAATTTTTATGTATTCTTGGTTTTACAAAACTTTTCGTTTTTACAGAAGTTAATATAAAAGTTTTAAGAAATATTATAATATATTATATATTCAAAGTTTCTAAATTAATATGTAAATTCAAATAGTTAAGCAAAAAATATATAAGGTAAAATTAAGTTCACGCGCACCTCGAACAATTTAAATTATTTGAAATATTTTTCATTTTAACATGTAAAGTAATTTTTGCGTAGAATTAAACAAAAAAGTCGCGTCAAGATTTTAAGGGACCACGAAATGTCATAGTATTCGTAATCACATCATATATGTTTTGCTCTGTGGGAATGGTTGTGGGAGCTTTTTTAGCCAATGAGCGCTTGGTAAAAAATTCATCTCCAATGAATATTTTTTCCTGAGCGCTAATTGGCTAAAAGTGCTTCTATAACTGCATAACTCTGAGAAGGTATATAACATAACTTCCATTTAAATGGGACAGTTTTAACCATCGTTGTTTTGCTAGCTTTGTTTAGTTTTGATAAACTTATTGCTAATACAATAGTCCAGGGTATATATATTGACGAGACCTCCAAATTTCCATTCACACAAAGTATGAAAAATGGTGGTCGGAAAAACAGTCATCGGAAAACTGGCCGATGAAACAAAGTGGCCGACTAGAAAAAGTGACCGACAGCAAATAAAAAATGACCCTTTTTATATGTTTTTTCTTCTTTTTTTAATGGCTATTGTTAAAATTATTTTTGAAAATTTGGAAATTTTGAATTATTTTTACTTATTATGCAACATAATTTACCTTTTTATTGTGTAGTAATGAAGCTAATTTAAAAAAACGTAAACTTAAAACATGCTGCTTAAGACTGCTCCAGAAACTGCTTATTGTGTACGGTGTGTAGTAATCGATATTTTAACTGTTGACGTTCAGTATATATATAATCGTACGTAAAAACTGTTTGCGTTAACGTAAATAGTTTTTTTAGAAAACAAAAAATAAAGTGTGATCGAAAAATGATCGAGACTGGAACCAATTTTCAGTCGAGCATATCTCCCTTAAAAAGTGTTGATCACCTCAGAATTTTTTTAGCTTTAAAATGTCGTATAGTAGTCGTGATCACGTCATATATGTTTTACTCCGTGGGATAGGTTGTCGGAGGAGCAGCGGCAAAACAGGGCTTCAAAATGAAGGTGCGAATATGGCTAAAAGAATTCCGCGCAGGCGGGTTATTAGAAAGGCGCGGGCGCGTTATTAGACATAAATGCGGGCGTCCTTTTATGCGCGCGGTGTCCTTTGATGCGCAGGGGATTCCTTCCGTTTAGAAAAATGGATTTTGACCAGGGTGATTTGTGCAAAAAATTTATTATTGCATAGAATTTGATGTTAGTTATAGATTTTTATAATTATTTGCTGAAGTAACTTTATCGAGATTAGCGATATATGCTTACCTGAAAGTTTTTTCTAGTATTAATCATTTTTAAACTGTGCCCTAGACAGTAAAAGTTATCTTTCCTAACAAGCCTAAGTAAAGCAGAAAAATCAAGCTACAATTGATCATAACTTATAGTTTTTAGTCGTGTGTTTAGTTAGTTAGAAATTTTAGTTGTTCTCGAAAAATAGTAGAAATTGTATATAGTTGTTTATACGAAATAAGAATCATTACTTCTCGGAATTTGTGGACCTCGCCTAACCTGGAGGATATACTGACTCGCGTTCTAAAGTATTAATCTAATTTCATAAAAGTCTATGAATGAGTAATCATGAACTTATTGTAACATGGACAGAACAGTAAAATCAATAAAAAAAAAAACAAACAAATTTACCAAGTTAGGGATTAAGATTAATTAATAAGTTCTATTCTTAATTAAATAAACACTTTTTACAATTTAAACTGTCTAAAGACGTTAAAAATAAATTTATTAAGATAAGTATTCAAATTGAAATATATCTTAATCTACAGAGAACGAAGCACAAACTATAAAATGGCGTCGTCATCAGCAAAAAGAAAACAAGACGAAAAGCACACCAAAATGCTAAGAGAACTCGCAACTCAATCTGGAAATAAACAGTGTTTTGATTGCCATCAACGAGGACCTACTTATGTTAATATGACTATCGGATCTTTCACGTGCACCGGCTGTAGTGGTATTTTGTAAGTTTATTATTATTTCATTGACTGATTTTTGTGTTTCAATTGTAAATAAGATTTTTTTCCTGAATAATATAGGTGTTAAATGGCAAACCAATTAAGTCTATTTATTTACAACTGTATTAAAAGCTGTATTTTCTGCAATGGTTCGATTCCCATACGCGTCCCAAAATTCGATTTGACCGAGGTATCAAGTGGCGCAAGAAAGTTGGCATGTTTTTCTGGCAAGTTTTTGCAGGTTTTTGCATGTTTTCAGCATGTTTTTGAACAGTCAAAAAACCAAATTTTTTTTGCTTCGCGAGCATAGATGAACACAGCTAAAAAGCTAGGAAAGCTCGGGGGGTGTTTACCCCGGGTAAATGACATTTCAAAAACCAGAGGGGGGTCCTAAGGGGGGTCAAACCAAACCCCCCTAGTTTTCTAGGGGAATTCGACCCGGGGTGGAAGATTTTGAAACCTAGAGGAGGGTCAGGTGCGATCCAATTTCCAAAACAAAATACTTTTAAACCATTAAATGTTAACTAATAGTTTTTTTATAAAATAATAGTACATTTTATTGAATAAAAAGCGATATTTAGGTATATAAAGGGTGTAAAAACATGAATTTGTGTTAAAAATTTACGTTTTTGGAAGAAAATTTAATATAAAAAATTACTTAAAATTTTCTCGAGAGGGGAGGGGGCGTCAGATTTCAAAATCTAGAGGGCGGCAGGGGTAAAAAATTCAAAAAATTGTGGTGAGGGGGGCCCCTGGATTTTTTTCTTGGAGGGGGGCAAAAGTTCGGGGTTGGGGGAAGGGGGTAAACCCCACCCTACCCCCCTTGTTCATCTATGTTTGTGAGTAGTGTAAATTCACAAGTTGTCTTAGTTTTTTGATTTCAAATCGATTATGCCATGCAGAAGTTAAGATTCTAGGAAATATGAACGCCAGCACTTGATCGCCGAGCATTTGACCGCCAGCATTAGAACGCCGCGCACTTGAACGCCGAGCATTAGACCGCCGAGCATTAGAAGGCCGCAGTACGCGTTGCTTTAAAAAGGACGTTAAAACTCCTCGCCAAGGTGGTATAAACTCCCCTCAAAAATAAAAAAACTCAATAGAATATAAAAAATGGTTTTAATATAATATGTAAACAAAGCAATGTTGTTTTTTAACAATAAACGATATGTCAAAAATTTATATTTTTCCTTGAAATTAAAAAAAAACTTTGTAAACGGTTAGTTCTTTGATGATTTAAACCTGTTTTTCCTGAGCCTAAGCGAAACCTAAAAATCAAAGTAAATTTTTATGATAAATTTATATTTAATGGTGTTTTTTTAAAATAACTATTTTTTTCCTAAGCAGACCTGTGCACGGTCTGAAAATGCCCCCCCCCCGTTTTATTGGAGGATTTGCCCCCCCCCCCCCCGTTTTATCGCCCCCCCCCGCCAAAAAATGAAAAAGTACCCTAAAAATATGACGCCATTTTTGACCTATGATGACGCCATCATCGCGAATTTTTTGCAGTTTTTAGCCTATTTCAATGTATTTTAAGCCATTTTAGACCTATTTTTACCTTATTTTCGCTTTTTTGTCCCTTTTTTCCCTTTTCCTTTCTTTTTTTCTCCTTTTTCTCTTTTTTTTTTCTTTCCCCTCTGCTTGCCCCATCCACGTTTTATTGCCCCTCCGTTTCAAAAAAATTGCCCCCCCCGCCTCCCCCGTTTTGGAATTGCCCCCCCCCGTTTTAACCCCGGGGGGGGCAGTGCACAGGTCTGCCTAAGCCTAAGCAAAACCTAAAAATTAAACAAAAAGTTTATACTTAATAGTTTGTTTTGCAAAGTAAAAAAAACTAAAACTTTTTAGGTTTGGGGAGTTTATACTGTCGTAGTGCTGTGTTGATATAATTCTCTGTAGGAGGCGGAAATCGAAAATTTGCATAAAATTTATATGAAATACTGTGGCGGTCTAATGCTCGGCGGTCTAATGCTCGGCGTTCAAGTGCGCGGCGTTCTAATGCTGGCGGTCAAATGCTCGGCGATCAAGTGCTGGCGTTCAAATTTCCGGACACCGAAGTTAAGGCATATATGTTAAATTAAACTACTATAAACATTATTAACCTTTTATTAACGTTTTAAACATCTTCTGAAATTAAAATTTCTAGTGTATTTTAGCGCCTTAAATTAAAAATTTTCTCCCCCGGCGAGCATTCTGCGGGGTGGGGTAAAACCCACCGACTGGGCGACGGACGGAAATCGATGGGGTAAAACCCACACCGCCGGACCGTCGAAAAACGTTAATATCTGGAAAAATACTGCATCAATTTAAGAAGTAAACACATTATTTAAATGCTTATAGCATTCTACAAAATATTTAACAATTGTAAAATGTTGGTTTACTATATTAAAAAAAATAAAATCTTCCGGGTTTTTAGTTTGCACGATCGAATATTTGACTATGCTATTTTTCCTGTTTGAAAACACATTATCATGTTCAAAGTATTTATTTACAATAAACTATTATAAATCTATGTAATCAATTATATTTTAACTCTAATAACCAATAAACTAAACAGTTATCTATGGGTTTCTAAATACCCTTCAAACGCTGGGGATCTTTTGTCTATGGTTCAGTTTGGTCGTGGGGCATGGGGACGCTGGGCGAGCCTACGCCGGGAGCGGCAACGTCAACATGACGGTGCCCGGAGTCCCTGCGCCGGTGAGGCTTCGCCGGTTCATGAATATGACTGAATTATTTAAAAAAAGATCGCCGAAAAGTGAGCCAAAAGATTACGGTAATCGTATCAAAAAATACCAGTGTCAAAAAAACCCAGAAGATTTTATTTTTTTTAATATCGTAAACCAACATTTTATAATTGTTAAATGTTTTGTAGAATGCTATAAGCATTAAATTAATGTGTTTACTTCTTAAATTAATGCAGTATTTCTCAAGATATTAACGTTTTTCGACGGTCCGGCGGTGTGGGTTTTACCCCCTTGATTTCCGTCCATCTGCCCAGTCGGTGTGGGTTTTACCCCTCCCTGCATTCTGCCCCCAGACCTCCCTGACAAGAGGCTCTGCCCCTTGACCCCGCTGGGGAGCTCTCGCTCTCGAGGTTAGTATTTACCTCTCCCCATACCATCCCCCCCGAAATGAAATCCTGGGCACTGCACACACACACACACACACACACACACACACACACACACACACACACACACACACACACACACACACACACACACACACACACACACACACACACACACACACACGCACGCACGCAGGCATATACAGACCTGTGCACGGTCTGGAAATGCCCCCCGTTTTATTGGAGGATTTGCCCCCCCCCGTTTTATCGCCTTCCCCCCCGCCAAAAAATGAAAAAGTACCCTAAAATTATGACGCCATTTTTGACATATGATGACGCCATCATCGCTATTTTTAGCAGTTTTTAGCCTATTTCAATGTATTTTAAGCCATTTTAGACCTATTTTTACCTTATTTTCGCTTTTTTTGTCCTTTTTTTCCCTTTTCCCTTCTTTTTTTTCTCTTTTTTCCCCTTTTTTTTTCTTTCCCCCCTGCTTGCCCCCCGTTTTATTGCTCCCCCGTTTAAAAAAAATTGCCCCCTGTGCCCCCGATTTTCAAATTGCCCCCCCCCGTTTTAACCCCGGGGGGCAGTGCACAGGTCTGCATATAGGGCCCGACCGGATCCATGATTTTGGATCCGGCCGGACCGGACTGGTATCAAAGGTAGATCCGGCCGGACCGGATCCGGATCTGAAAAATAGAATTTTAAATCAATGCTAATAACTATAATAAAATAATAAGTTGGCATTGTACTTGCTAAATACAAACTACCAAAGCAACAAAAAAGTAACATTTAATACACCAACAGTTTTATTTGTGTTCTAAATAATCTGAACAGACCAGATAATAACACTAAAAATATATGTTCAGCCCAACAAAACAGTCATCACTATCAGAATTTGTAATCCAATGCCTTCAAGTTGTACTTAAGAAAAAGAAGTTTTTCCACATTTTCCGGTTTTAAAGAAGAGCGATCACCCTCAGATACCAATTGTGCAACCTTGAAGGCTTGTTCACTTGCCACTGATGCAGGAGGAGCTGATAAATATTTCCTGGCTAACTAAATATAAAATTAGTTCCTGAAACTTTCAGTGAAATGTAAGAATCGCCAGCTTGTGAAGTCCAGTGGTCAGTAGTAACACTGAAAAAGAAACAAATCAATAAACAAAAATAATTATTGTTATATTGCAATTTACAATTTCTGCATACTTCTATACACTTTTGTTTCTGGAATCAATATCATGTCATGATATTCATAAATGTATTTCTGTCTGAAGATTAGTATGATTATTATGGATTTATTTTAATTCTTACCTTCCACTCTGAACAATCCTTTTATTCTCAATAATTTGATGAACTCTTTCATTGACAGCGGTGAACATTTCTGGAATTACTTTTGTCCGGTAATACTTTTCTGACCTATTGATGATTCTGCTGTTAGCAGTATGAATCAAAGTCTATCAGAAATATTATTTACAATTTATTCAGTAATATTTCTTATTATTATATTTCAAAATAACTTTTATAACTAGTTCCAAAAAATTTAACTATTTTTCTTTAGTTTTTATTTGATTTGGCTTTTTAGTTTTAATATTTGTTGCTGTTGGACGTTCTCACAATTTTGAACCTAAAATATAAATAAAAAACTTTTAATTTAAAAACAAGGTTTTTTATGCTTTAAAGCTGCTGGTGTCCACTGTGGTATACGGGACCATTGCATCAGCAATCCATATTGCTAATTTCTTTCCAAAATCCTTCTGTTGAGGTGCTGTTTCAGAATAGGCTTTCTGGGCTGGAAATAGATCATCAATCTCGGATTGCTTCTTTGCAACTTCTTGTTCGGTTCCTTCTTCCAACTTGTAGAGGGATTCCTTCTTTTCAGTGATGGCTTTTCTTTTTACTTCTTTTTCTCTTGTAACCTGCTTCAGAGATCTGAATTCTTCTTGGTGGGTATTTTGCAGATGTTTCCACATGGGACTGGTACTAAATGATCTGGGGTCATTTCCCCGTTTGTATTCCCTGATTACTGGTAAACAAATTTGGCATACAGCTATGGTTTTGTCACGTTAGTAAAGTGAAGTTTAAGTAAATATAAGAATAAGAAACTTATACCTTAACTTGGATGCAGTTGTGTAAAACAATTATTTGAGTTTTTCTTATAACTTATAAAACCAAAACAAGTTTTAAAACACAATTTACTGTCGAGAGTGTCGCGGCAGTCATTTAAAATGGTTGGTATAACACTGAAGAAACAAAAGATAGCTAATGATTGTGTTGCAGAACATAAAACATTATTAAAACACCTCTTAATACACTAAGCTTTCTTTTCACCTTAAAATTTTTTGTAGGAAGTGTCCTAACGGCATATAACAAGATGTTAACAACTTTTCTTTTTATTCCCGCAAAAAACACACTCAGATCCGGCCGGATCTGAGATAGATCTGGCCGGACCGGATCCAAAAATCACCGGATCTACCGGACGGGACCGGATATCCGGTTGGGCCCTATCTGCATATACATACACACATATGCATACACACACATATACACACATATACATACACAAACATACACACACAGACAAAGAAAGGACAGTTATATTACGTTGTTTGCTATTTATTTAATTTAATTAAAAATCGGGCAAGAGTTTTCAAATAAGCCCATTCAGCAATGCTGAACACTTGTTTTATTGATTTTTATAAAAATGTCACAAATCAAGCGTCTAATTGTAGGCGAGCTAAGACATGCCAACTTTCTTTTTTTTACTTCTTATTTTTTGAAAACATGCTGGAACAATGGTACTCCATAGTAGGCTGGACAAATAGTGGTCCATGACTGGACTTTATGCAAATTTTGATTAAAATAAGTTTTGATTAAAGCAAGTTTTGATTAAAAAATCAAAACTTGCTTTAAAATATTCTAATTTTAAATAATCTAGAATTAAAATAAAATTATTTATTGTTAAAAATGTTAGATATTTTATATTTTTGTTGTTGCATTTGTTTTTTCATAAAATTTTAATATAAACATGTAAACTTGCAAAGTTTAAAACTTGTATACTTTAGTATAAACATGCAAAAACCTGCATAATATGCTGTAAAATAATGTAATTAAAACCAAATTAAACTAAAAGTAAAATTGTTTTATGCATAAATAAGTAAAAATGTGTTTTTTTATAAATGTTAGGTTTTTATGCCTTAATTCAAGTATAAATCTTTAAATGAACATAGCTTTGCTAACACATACAAAAACCTGTAAAAAAATGCCAGAAAAACATGCCAACTTCCTGGAGGTGTACAAGTACGATACATGTACCAAAATTCGATTTGACCAATTTAAAAGTAATTACAAATCGTAAAACATTTTTATAGCCTAAATTGAACATGTAGATCTCATTTTTGTGGTTATTTTTTGAATTTAAGCTTCTGAAAAAATTTATGAGCCAATTTGTACCCAAAAATTACCCTTTTTTGGCACATACAATTTATGTTTTAAGAAAAAAAATTTATTAGGCCTTGAATCAAATTAATATTTTTTTGTATTACCAATTGTCTGGCAGTTACAAATATATTTTTATTTTTTTCACTGAACAGTAAAATACACTTATAAAACGTAACGTTGTACTTTTAAAATAAGACACGCAGACTTCGGTTTTGTGGTTTTTTTTGAGATTTGAACTTATATTGAAAAGAGTTGAAACAATTTATACTCAAAACATGACCTTTTGCGGTATATGCAATTTATGGTATATGCAATTTATGATGTTAATAAAATATTTGTAAACAAACAAATTTAATTAAAGACTGTTTTAACAATCAGACCTGTGCACGGTTTGAAAATGCCCCTCCCGCTTTATTGGAGGATTTGCCCCCCCGTTTTATGGCCCCCCCCCATGGAAAAATGAAAAAGTACCCAAAATTTATGACGCCATTTTTTACCTATTATGACGCCATTATAATTATTGCAAAATTTTTGCAGTTTTTAGCCTATTTAAATGCATTTTAAACCATTTTAGACCTATTTTTTACCTTATTTTCGCTTTTTTTGTCCCTTTTTTCGCTTTTCCTTTTTTTTCTCTTTTTTCTTCTTTTTTTTCTCTTTTTTTCTTTCTTCCTGCTTTTGTCCATCCCATCATTTTATTACCCCCTATTTCAAAAAAATTGCCCCCATGCCCCCCTTGTTTTTGAATTGCCCCCCCCAATAAAACCCCGGGGGGCAGTGCACAGGTCTGACTGAACAATAGTAAAAGTTCAAAGAACTCAAAAAATTTAGAAAAAAACTAAAAATTTAAAAATCTCATGGACCACCGTTCTGCAATTAACTCTGAATTGCTGCACTTCAGTTTGTTTTTTAGGTCTTTTGTTTGGCAGGATAGATATGATTTAGATTAAACACAAAATATTTCCTGAGTTTTAAAACGACAAGATTGTTTACAATTCTATATGTTTTAATCAGAATTATTTATTTTCTGCGCTCTTTTTAAGTTTTGTACTTTTGAGTGCATAAATGTCTTTGGTTAGGTCCGCTAGGGGGGTCTACCCCCCTGTGGAAGAATAGGTGCTTTTGGTCAGGTCCGCTAGGGGGGGTCCACCCCTGAGTGGAAGGCCAAAATTTTTTAGGGGGGCGTCCAAACCCCCCTAGCTTTTTAGGGGGGTCGACCCCGGGTGTGAGATTTCAAATTTAGGGGGGTCAGGGGATCCAGTTTTTTAATGAAATTTTAATTCAATAATTTAAGTGTTTTTAGGTCTAATATTGAATTTTATGTACTAAAACCGCCTATTTAGGCATAAAAAGTGTATTTAAACACTTTTTAACTAAAAAAACTGTTTTTGACAGTAAATAAAAAATATACTTTAAAATTTGTCAGGAGGGGGGAGGAGGGGGTTAGCCTCGCGAGGGGGGTGTCAGGCCAGACCGCTCTTGAGCTTTGAGGGTGAGGGGAGGGGGGGGGGCTGGATTTTTTCCAAGGGGGACCAAAATTTTGGTGTTGAGGATGGCAAAAGCAGGAAGAAAGAAAAAAAGAGAAAAAAGTAAGAAAAAAGAGAAAAAAGGAAAAGCGAAAAAAGGGACAAAAAAAGCGAAAATAAGGTAAAAAAAATAGGTCTAAAATGGTTTAAAATGCATTTAAATAGGCTAAAAACTGCAAAAATTTTGCAATAATTATAATGGCGTCATAATAGGTAAAAAATGGCATCATAAATTTTGGGTACTTTTTCATTTTTCCATGGGAGGCAATAAAACGGGGGGGGGGGGCAAATCCTGCAATAAAGCGGGAGGGGCATTTTCAAACCGTGCACAGGTCTGATTGTTAAAACAGCCTTTAATTTAATTTGTTTGTTTACAAATATTTTATTAACATCATAAATTGCATATACCGCAAAAGGTCATGTTTTTAGTATAAATTGTTTCAACTCTTTTCAATATAAGTTCAAATCTCAAAAATAACTACAAAACCGAAGTCTGCATGTCTTATTTTAAAAGTACAACGTTACGTTTTATAAGTGTATTTTACTTAAGGTTCAGTGGAAAAAATAAAAATATATTTGTAACTGCCAGACAATTGGTAATACAAAAAAATATTAATTTGATTCAAGGCCTAATAAATTTTTTTTCTTAAAACATAAAATGTACCTGCCAAAAAAGGGTATTTTTGGGTACAAATAGGCTCATAAACTTTTTCAGGAAGCTTAAATTCAAAAAATAACCACAAAAATGAGATCTACATGTTCAATTTAGGCTATAAAAATGTTTTACAATTTGTAATTACTTTTAAATCGGTCAAATCGAATTTTGGTACATGTATGGTACTTGTACACCTCCAGGACGTTGGCATGTTTTTCTGGCATTTTTTTACAGGTTTTTGTATGTGTTAGCAAAGCTATGTTCATTTAAAGATTTATACTTGATCTAAGGCATAAAAACCAAACATTTATAAAAAACACATCTATTTTTACTTATTTATGCATCAAACAATTTTACTTTTAGTTTAATTTGGTTTTAATTACATTATTTTACAGCATGTTATGCAGGTTTTTGCATGTTTATACTAAAGTATACAAGTTTTAAACTTTGCAAGTTTACATGTTTATATTAAAATTTTATAAAAAAACAAATGCAACAACAAAAATATAAAAAATCTAACATTTTTAACAATAAATAATTTTATTTTAATTCTAGATTATTTAAAATAAGAATATTTGAAAGCAAGTTTTGATTTTTTAATCAAAACTTGCTTTAATCAAAACTTATTTTAATCAAAATTTGCATAAAGTCCAGTCATGGACCACTATTTGTCCAGCCTACTATGGAGTACCATTGTTCCAGCATGTTTTCAAAAAATAAAAAGTAAAAAAAAGAAAAAAGTTGGCATGTCTTAGCTCGCCTACAATTAGACGCTTGATTTGTGACATTTTTATAAAAATCAATAAAGCAAGTGTTCAGCATTGCTGAATGGGCTTATTGAAAACTCTTGCCCGATTTTTAATTAAATTAAATAAATAGCAAACGACGTAATATAACTGTCCTTTCTTTGTCCGTGTGTGTATGTTTGTGTATGTATATGTGTGTATATGTGTGTGTGATGCATATGTGTGTATGTATATGCAGATAGGGCCCCAACCGGATATCCGGTCCCGTACCTGGTAGAATCCGGTGATTTTTGGATCCGCGTCCGGCTCAGATCTATCGTCAGATCCGGCCGGATCTGAGTGTGTTTTTTGCGGGAATAAAAAGAAAAGTTGTTAACATCTTGTTATAATGGCCGTTAGGACACTTCCTACAAAAAATTTTAAGGGGTTGAAAAGAAAAGCTTAGTGTATTAAAGAGGTGTTTTAATAATGTTTTATGTTCTGCAACACAATCATTAGCTATCTTTTGTTTCTTCTAGGTTTTGTTATACCAACCATTTTACAAATGAACTGCCGCTGTTCACTCTCGACAGTAAATTGTGTTTTAAAACTTGTTTTGGTTTTATAAGTTATAAGAAAAACTCAAATAATTGTTTTACACAACTGCATCCAAGTTAAGGTATAAGTTTCTTATTATTTGAAGACTAAACTTCACTTTACGTACGTGATAAAACGTAGTAGTACCTGAAACCGAAGAAGAATACATACATC